>JAQJVL010006472.1:0-28880 GCA_035578905.1 Stictocephala bisonia | reverse complement strand
ACACGTGTAACAACAGTTTGTTAGATACAGTTTGTATTACTGTTCTTGTTGAATACTTTCTTGCACACGTGTATCAACAGTTTGGTAGATACAGTTTGTATTACTGTTCTTGTTGAATGCTTACTTGCACACGTGTAACAACAGTTTGTTAGATACAGTTTGTATTACTGTTCTTGTTGAATACTTACTTGCACACGTGTAACAACAGAGTTTTAATAATTTGAACTTAGTTGACAAAAGCCTAACTAACAAATTTCTACATATTTAGAGTGATTTTTACAATATTTTAAGCTGTTGATACAGAAAGTTAATAAAAGAAGGCTTGTAAAGTTTTATAATAAAAATCAGTAAACAGAAAACAGGATCGCTGTTTACTTGAGGGTCTTTTGTCTCGTGTAAGCCGTTGGGTACAGCCTTAACGCTAACTCTCGGGAGTAATAAATTTATAGTGGCGTAAGCTAAAAACATAACAAAATATTTAAATCTACGAGTGTTAGATCTTAAAGTGCTATTTGGAAATTGATTTTTCTAATGTTGCAATGGATTTAGGTGTCAAAATCAAATTTAGCTGATAATGGTGAAACATTTAAGAAAAGTAGATTTTTATAATTATACATTTTTTTTAGTTAAAGGTTACCTTTTAACAATTTTAATTAGTTAACACTAATTTTCAATACTTCTTGAAGATGCCCAGTTACGAGATGATTATACCTTATCTTAGAAGATACATTTTCTCCTTCCCTCTAACGAGGTAGAAAGTATATTTTGTCTTTTTCTTCGCCCTCATCAAAAATCAGGAAGTAAATTCTTCCTTGATTTTTCTTCCTAGATACCAACCACTACTTCACAATTTTGCTGGTTATTGACTACAAAATGGCCGTAGAAAGGGGATAAGGCGATGGATTGTCATGCAGCAAGTCCGGGTTCGATTCCCAGACAATTAAAATGTTATTTGTTTATTTTATTTGAAATGCTACAAAACAACTACAAGGCCAATAACATTGTAGCACTTAATAAATGTTGCTTGAAAAAATTAATTTAAAAATTTTTTCAAAATAAAAATATTAGAATAATTAATTTTTTTATTTGATCAATAACAATGAATAAATAACATGTTTTATTTTGTATTTATGATAACCCAACAAATTTTGATGACATTTGTATGGAAGGTAGCTTATGTGTTACATAGACTGGCTAAGAATACATGTTTCGAAATTCCATTCCTAAGATGTAGAGACAGCCCCTCAAATATCATAGGGATTAGTTTTATTAACTCATTCCAAACTGTTGATAAAAAAAGAAGCGCGCGCGCGCGCGCACACACGCACAGATTGAAAGTTTTGGAAATGTTCGACTTTTCTCAAAAAATTTGACTTTTTCGAAATTTTTTACTTTTTAAAAATGTTTGACACACACACACACACACACACACACACACACACACACACACACACACACACACACACACACACACACACACACACACACACACACACACACACACACACACACACACACACACACACACACACACACACACACACACACACACACACACACACACACACACACACACACACACACACACACACACACACACACACACACACACACACACACACACACACACACACACACACACACACACACACACACACACACACACACACACACACACACACACACACACACACACACACACACACACACACACACGCCTTTGTCAAGTGGGTAAAATTATGTAACTTGAATTGATGTTGTGTGTGCATGCGTGCATGCGTGCGTGCGTGCGTGCGTGTGTGCGTGCGTGCGTGCGCGCGCGCGTGTGTGTGTGTGTGTGTGTGTGTGTGTGTGTGTGTGTGTGTGTGTGTGTGTGTGTGTGTGTGTGTGTGTGTGTGTGTGTGTGTGTGTGTGTGTGTGTGTGTGTGTGTGTGTGTGTGTGTGTGTGTGTGTGTGTGTGTGTGTGTGTGTGTGTGTGTGTGTGTGTGTGTGTGTGTGTGTGTGTGTGTGTGTGTGTGTGTGTGTGTGTGTGTGTGTGTGTGTGTGTGTGTGTGTGTGTGTGTGTGTGTGTGTGTGTGTGTGTGTGTGTTTCGTCCTTTGCGCGCAGCGTTTTACGTTTATTTTAATTTTTTACATGCTGATTTATTGGTTTCATTATATTGTGAACATTTAATTACGAGTATTTGCCAATGTAGTTAAGGTGAAAAGTGTAACTACATATCCAAGTGTTTGAGCAGAAAAAAACACACATTCTCTATGTATAGAACGAACAAGAATCTTTGTAGGACTTGGAAACTTGGAAGAGGCTACTTGTAGATAATATTTGATTCTCTATATCCGAGAAACCTTGAATTGATGTTGAGTGAAATGAAAAAAACAACTTTATTACTTATGATGTGGAGTTAGGACTATTAGGTCTTCCCTATCACTCAGTCTCAAAAGGACTTCATAAGTACCATGAATTGCTAATAGCTTATAATACAATTCATTGTCATAAGCCAGTATTCATATAATACCAGTTTCTCAATCCATATTAACTATCAATATACATTCGTCGCTGAGAACCTAAGAATATTCATTACACTGTACTAACTCTCTAATAAAATATAATGCATCTTCGATTTACGACATAATTGTTTGTTTGGGATATTAAAAAACACATATTAGGTAGGGTAATTATAAAAAACCGAGTTTTTTCAATTACAATTACTTCAAAGCTTTTACCGTACATCAGAAGTTAAGATAAAAAATTGAAATGTCATATTTCCATATAAAATACAAGTTTAAAAAACTTACATCGACTTAATATATTTTAGTTGATCTGTTAAAATTAGTATGCTTAGAGAACCTTTCTCCTTATGTGATTTCGTAAGAAATAGGGAGCATTAATAATGAGAGTTAATGAAACGCCTTGGAGCTCTCAGGGCTCATCTTCAGAAGGATGGTTGACACCTGGACTGCTTATTTAAGTATATTAGCTATTTTCTTAACGTTTTAATCTCATTTCTATGTTCCATGGCAATTAAGTTCTACATAGAATAGTAATATTGTACTTATCGAAGCTAAATATTGAATCTAGCATCTATAAATCTAGGTTGTTTGAAACAAATCTAATAAAAAATGTAATTTTTATTATAATAAAGAAAGTAATACTTCTCAGACATTCATATGAACGTCATAACACAGTCATTTTTTGAGGTTGTATAATTTAAACAAACACAATTAATTATACTCCATTAAAAGTGGCCAGAATTATAAAATAAATTTGATATTTTTCATTGTTCTGTGTAAACTTTTCAGTGCTTTCGTTCTTTACTTTTATTATCCATCTATTTTCGTAACTGTTTTTCTTAAAATATATGGTGCGGGTGTTTAATCTCAAGTTTTTAACCTTTACATTTGATATTTTAGCAATTTTTTGCTAGTTAAACTTAATATTTATTTCAATTCAAATTATTTGACTATCACTTAGCTATAAAAAGCAATATAAGTTAATGTGGGCGGTACCTTAACTTTGGGACAAATAAAAAACAAATAGACAATATTTTACGCAGTTTTCAACAAAATTGATCCTATTCATTTTTATTTATGTTGGAAAACTAATGTTAAAGCTCACCTCTTTAAAAATTATAAGAACAATATTAAATAGTGGGATCTTCGCAAAGAATGATTACTCACTATAACTCACACTGTAATATGTATTCTTGTGTCATCTAGGTTACCCCACACAATATCTGATAAAATTACTCATACGAAATCTTATATTGAATATTAACAACTTAAAGTTATTGAAAAATATATTTAATATGAGGCCTCAAAAATATATTGAAAAAAATGAATATGAGGCCTCAGGAACAAAGCAAAAAAGATTTGCATCGAATAAAAGTAATAAGAGAATATATTTTCCTTGAGAAATTGAGGGAAAGTTACAATCTCAGAATTATAAACATATTAAAATACTTGTAATAATTATGCAACACAAGTAATTTTTGAGTGAGAATTTTGAAAATTTCTAAAGTCAAATGAATGATTGCAATAAATATTCGTATATAGATTTTAATATTTAAATCACAAACACTGTTGACTATGAAGGCACAGTTATGTGACATTTTTTGTTTGTATATTCAAGGAAACAAACGTAAATCTAGCCTATGGATATTGCTGCAGTGTTGTCTACTTTAGTATCTCACATCTGAAGACAACTGAGCAGATGTCGCAAACTGCCATCATGATTTGTAAGCCGTTGTGGTACTGCAGATCCATTAACTGTAAATGGATATTGCTGCAGTGTTGTCTACTTTAGTAATCTCACATCTGAAGACAGCTGAGCAGATGTCGCAAACTACCATCATGATTTGTAAGCCGTTGTGGTACTGCAGATCCATTAACTGTAAATGGATATTGCTGCAGTGTTGTCTACTTTAGTAATCTCACAACTGAACAAATGTCGCAAACTACCATCATGATTTGTAAGCCGTTGTGGTACTGCAGATCCATTAACTGTAAATGGATATTGCTGCAGTGTTGTCTACTTTAGTAATCTCACATCTGAAGACAGCTGAGCAGATGCCGCAAACTGCCATCATGATTTGTAAGCCGTTGTGGTACTGCAGATCCATTAACTGTAAATGGATATTGCTGCAGTGTTGTCTACTTTAGTAATCTCACATCTGAAGACAGCTGAGCAGATGTCGCAAACTGCCATCATGATTTGTAAGCCGTTGTGGTACTGCAGATCCATTAACTGTAAATGGATATTGCTGCAGTGTTGTCTACTTTAGTAATCTCACAACTGAACAGATGTCGCAAACTACCATCATGATTTGTAAGCCGTTGTGGTACTGCAGATCCATTAACTGTAAATGGATATTGCTGCAGTGTTGTCTACTTTAGTAATCTCACATCTGAAGACAGCTGAGCAGATGTCGCAAACTGCCATTATGATTTGTAAGCCATTGTGGTACTGCAGATCCATTAACTGTAAATGGATATTGCTGCAGTGTTGTCTACTTTAGTAATCTCACAACTGAAGACGGCTGAGAAGATATCGCAAACTGCCATTATGATTTGTAAGCCATTGTGGTACTGCAGATCCATTAACTGTAAATGGATATTGCTGCAGTGTTGTCTACTTTAGTAATCTCACAACTGAAGACGGCTGAGAAGATATCGCAAACTGCCATTATGATTTGTAAGCCATTGTGGTACTGCAGATCCATTAACTGTAAATGGATATTGCTGCAGTGTTGTCTACTTTAGTAATCTCACATCTGAAGACAGCTGAGCAGATGTCGCAAACTGCCATCATGATTTGTAAGCCGTTGTGGTACTGCAGATCCATTAACTGTAAATGGATATTGCTGCAGTGTTGTCTACTTTAGTAATCTCACAACTGAACAGATGTCGCAAACTACCATCATGATTTGTAAGCCGTTGTGGTACTGCAGATCCATTAACTGTAAATGGATATTGCTGCAGTGTTGTCTACTTTAGTAATCTCACATCTGAAGACAGCTGAGCAGATGTCGCAAACTTCCATCATGATTTGTAAGCCATTGTGGTACTGCAGATCCATTAACTGTAAATGGATATTGCTGCAGTGTTGTCTACTTTAGTAATCTCACAGCTGAGCAGATGTCGCAAACTGCCATCATGATTTGTAAGCCGTTGTGGTACTGCAGATCCATTAACTGTAAATGGATATTGCTGCAGTGTTGTCTACTTTAGTAATCTCACAACTGAAGACGGCTGAGAAGATATCGCAAACTGCCATTATGATTTGTAAGCCATTGTGGTACTGCAGATCCATTAACTGTAAATGGATATTGCTGCAGTGTTGTCTACTTTAGTAATCTCACAGCTGAGCAGATGTCGCAAACTGCCATCATGATTTGTAAGCCGTTGTGGTACTGCAGATCCATTAACTGTAAATGGATATTGCTGCAGTGTTGTCTACTTTAGTAATCTCACAACTGAAGACGGCTGAGAAGATATCGCAAACTGCCATTATGATTTGTAAGCCATTATGGTACTGCAGATCCATTAACTGTAAATGGATATTGCTGCAGTGTTGTCTACTTTAGTAATCTCACAACTGAAGACGGCTGAGAAGATATCGCAAACTGCCATTATGATTTGTAAGCCATTGTGGTACTGCAGATCCATTAACTGTAAATGGATATTGCTGCAGTGTTGTCTACTTTAGTAATCTCACAACTGAAGACGGCTGAGAAGATATCGCAAACTGCCATCATGATTTGTAAGCCATTGTGGTACTGCAGATCCATTAACTGTAAATGGATATTGCTGCAGTGTTGTCTACTTTAGTAATCTCACAGCTGAGCAGATGTCGCAAACTGCCATCATGATTTGTAAGCCGTTGTGGTACTGCAGATCCATTAACTGTAAATGGATATTGCTGCAGTGTTGTCTACTTTAGTAATCTCACATCTGAAGACAGCTGAGCAGATGTCGCAAACTGCCATCATGATTTGTAAGGCGTTGTGGTACTGCAGATCCATTAACTGTAAATGGATATTGCTGCAGTGTTGTCTACTTTAGTAATCTCACAACTGAACAGATGTCGCAAACTACCATCATGATTTGTAAGCCATTGTGGTACTGCAGATCCATTAACTGTAAATGGATATTGCTGCAGTGTTGTCTACTTTAGTAATCTCACATCTGAAGACAGCTGAGCAGATGTCGCAAACTGCCATCATGATTTGTAAGGCGTTGTGGTACTGCATATCCATTAACTGTAAATGGATATTGCTGCAGTGTTGTCTACTTTAGTAATCTCACAACTGAACAGATGTCGCAAACTGCCATCATGATTTGTAAGCCGTTGTGGTACTGCAGATCCATTAACTGTAAATGGATATTGCTGCAGTGTTGTCTACTTTAGTAATCTCACAACTGAACAGATGTCGCAAACTACCATCATGATTTGTAAGCCATTGTGGTACTGCAGATCCGTTAACTGTAAATGGATATTGCTGCAGTGTTGTCTACTTTAGTAATCTCACAGCTGAGCAGATGTCGCAAACTGCCATTATGATTTGTAAGCCATTGTGGTACTGCAGATCCATTAACTGTAAATGGATATTGCTGCAGTGTTGTCTACTTTAGTAATCTCACATCTGAAGACGGCTGAGAAGATATCGCAAACTGCCATTATGATTTGTAAACCGATTTAGTTTCGCACAGTGGGTATTGCAGTAGTATTTTGCATTGGTCTTCATATATTTTTCAAGGGTATTCCCATCCCAAGTTTCAACTATTTAATCGCACTTTTTTTAATTCAGCCATTCAATAATAACATATGAGGCACGTTAAATGAACTTGGTGCATAATTCTAATAACAAATCCTTGGAATTTAAGTTTATAAAATATTTAATTTTCATGTTATTTAAATAATTCATATTTTTTATATTTTTTTAATACAACATTCTCTTGGGTGCGTTTTTTCACCGTCTTTGTTTAATCGAAGTGAAAATATATTATGTAAAAACTTGTCTCTTGAACCTACTAATACAGAAACAAAATAGCCTTACGGGAAATGTACTTTTCCATTATTTCTGTTTTCTATGGTTATCTATTAAAAATTATAATTAAAATGCTAGTAAGTTAGACATTATTTGAAATTATACTGTATTTCCTATGACATGCAATGTGATAACGAGTTTCACAGCTTTAAAAGTATTGTAAATGCACAAAATGGAACACACTCAACTTTCATTTAACTGTTCATTTTGAAAACATGAAAATAATAATAAGTTGTTTATGTTATCACGTACTTATCGACGACAATTGTGTGAGTGTATACATTTACTGTGCACACTGTATACAGTCAAAGCTCGTTGACTTGAATGACTGACGAGAGGTTATTATCTAACAACACGCTGGGCTTGTAACAATATTTCATTGTTAGTTGTTGTTGGGTAAAGTATGTTTTCCTCAAACTGATGCT
Source organism: Stictocephala bisonia (assembly GCA_035578905.1). Lineage (NCBI taxonomy): Eukaryota > Metazoa > Arthropoda > Insecta > Hemiptera > Membracidae > Stictocephala > Stictocephala bisonia. The sequence continues at coordinate 20,908 of JAQJVL010006472.1, read as the reverse complement.
CAAATCAAAACATTGACATTTCCAATACAATTATCCATCAATAGCGGTGAACAATAACAAGTGAGCAATGTTGTTGATTTTAACTGACAAATTGTTGTTTTTTCATTGGTAGAGAGAATTTTTACGTTAAAACCCATCAATCGTGTTTATTATTGTCTACAGGTCTGCTCATTAACGTTGTTCAGTGGATGACCACTTCAGTATGATATTCACATACTCAACACAAGTTTTTGTTTGAAAAAAAGAAATGAATGACTGTAACCGTGAACGTGGGAAAATGTCGCGAAACCTTTGAGAGATTGAACATGTACAGATTTTACTACTATTCTACAATATAAATAGGACTTCACCTCTGTACAGTAATTGCATTGCCTTTCCTTAAAACTCTATATGTATTCGTGCAGTTTATGTTACTATTCTATATTATGAGTAGGCATTTCTGTAAATGAATTGCATTCATTGTAATGATTTCCTTGTTTAAATTATTTACTAAAAAATATAAATAAAATTGAATAATTATTTCCTTGAACCTACCTTACTACGTTTGGTTTTATGCTAAAAAATATTATGTGTATTGTTATTCTGTGAAAGTTAGGGTTGGAATCAGTACTTGTATATTCATCTGAGTTTGCGTTGGAAACCTCCACAATTCAATGGAATTGGAAGCTGGTTGGGTAAGTTGAATTTTTTATCTATTTAATAACCTGCCCTATGTTTTGTTGAATTTTTTCATATTTTTGCATTTATTTCTTGTCTCATTGAATATTTTGTTTGTTTAATAACCTGATCTATGCTCTGTTGATTTTTTAAAATATTTTGCATTTATTTTTATATGTCATTGAGTATTAGGTCTATTTAATAACTTGCTCTGTGTTTTGTTGACTGATTTCATATTTTGCATTTCTTTTGTATTTCATATTTTGCATTTCTTTTGTATTTCATATTGTGTATTATATTTTGTATAATTATGTTATGTGTGATAGTTTTTTAAGAACGTTTAAATTTCAACAGTAATCTTTAGTATCTAGCATGTAGTATTAATTCTTTTCTGATTTATTATGGGTTAAGAAAAAATTTGTTCTAGGGCTAAGTTAGTAAGTAAACCTGAAATCGGCCGGAGTTTGTTATACCTGTTGAAATGTTGTGTTTGTTTCTTAAACACTCAAAGCATTGGAAATCTCCAAATATTATCTACATATCATGAACAATCCAATGCTAATAAACAACTTTCAAACAACAATAAGTTTGTATTAATATTTTTTTTTTACCTTAAGATTTGTGTGGGTTGAACTTCAAATGTTATTTGAAGGCATAACATTTTAATTATATTTACTATTTTGAAGGTGTGAAGGCTGTTTTTAAAATAGTTGTTAACATTAAATAACAGAAACAAAATTAATAATTGTCACCTTGATTGGGAGCGGATCAATATATCACAGTGATATATTTAAATCACAGTGATAATATTTTACTTTTTGAGAAATGATTTATAATCTGTATAACAAAACTGTTCAATGTGTTTCTATACTATTAATGACTAAATAATATGTTAAAATATTTCAAATTGTATTTATGATGCATTTGATCAGATCTGTTTAAATAAAGTACTTATAAAGTAGTTAATGTAGATACCATAATATATTTACCAATCAAATTACAGACTAAGTAAATGCTTTCTGTTATCAAAATTTTAGTTGGCACTTTTCCTCAGATTAGTCATGAGAAATTATAAAATATTACTCAGGAAATTTGTAAATAAGTAAAAAACTGATACTACACTAAAAATTAATCAAAGAGTACTAACAGCTTAACATTTAAAAATAAGGAATAAATATTTTTAAAATGTCACATACCTTCACAAACCAACATGTAATAACCATTCCAATATGTTATACGTGAATGTTTCGTTTTTATCAAGGAAAGTAGTAGGGAAACACCGGTTCTAAGTCGTCCGATGAAAAGTTTTCGTCAAATGATGAGTCGGAAAGGTCAATTTTTTTTAATGAGGTTCTAATGACCTTAACGAGTTTTTAATGAGGTTCTAATTGACCTTAACGAGTTTTCAATGAGGTTCTAATTGACCTTAACGAGTTTTCAATGAGGTTCTAATTGACCTTAACGAGTTTTCAATGAGGTTCTAATTGACCTTAACGAGTTTTTAATTAGGTTCTAATGACCTTAATGAGGTTCTAATGACCTTAATGAGTTTTTAATGAGGTTCTAATTGACTTTAACGAGTTTTTAATGAGGTTCTAATTGACCTTAATGAGTATTTAATTGGCGCTAATGGATTGGGTGGGGGAAGTCACGTGACCACCCCGAGCTCTGATTGGTCCATTTTTTAGATGACGTCATCCAAGATGGTAGCTCCCGCCAAATTACCCTCAAATTCTTAAATTTCCCTCCAAAGTCCCACGTTATACTATATAAAATAGACTCTTAACCCAACTTTTACCATGTTATACTATATAAAATACACTTATTTCAAGATGGCGACCGGGTCCAAGATGGCGTCTATTCCCTCCCGCGCCAACTCACACCCGGTACCCCGTGGGAAAAGTCCCTCCCGAAAATTCCCTCCAAAATTCCCTCACCGAAAAGATGGCGGCTTGTACCACGTTATACTATATAAAATACACTCTGTTATACTATAACAAATGTAAAATTTCATATACTCTATGTGGCTGACTCGATCGCTCTTAGCCTACGATACATGCGCGATAAATTACTACATGAAACAGCTGTGCGCTGCTACCAGCGCTCCCAGCAGCAATTTACTAAAACATAAATATATATTAAACAAATTAGACAAAAAGCTATCAACCCCTCGTGGTCCAGTGGTTAGCGTACCCGACTCCGGGAGTCAAATGGTACATCACAGTATAAATTATTGCAATCAAGATAAATGAGATAGTAAAGGGGACTTTGTGAGTTAGAGTAAAGTTCGTAAAGCACATGTGAGTCGGATGCGGAACCACTCGGACACAAGGTTGTTTTTTAATTTGATTGAATTGTGTCCAATTCATAACTAAGTGACTCATGAACAAACACACCACATACACAATCGATTGCACTCTGTGCAAATGCGCACCTAGCTGCAACCTTATCGAGGTACGTATAGTGTCGACAACCTACAGGCTTAACTACTTCAGTATGCACAAACATATTACGTAGATACTCACCCTGTATGGTCGGTAGACTGTTAGTACAAAGCCTCTGAAGGAACGTCAACCTCCTCTACCAGCTCAGAGGTCACTCTTTTGATTTTTAAGGGTAAACAAAGAGGCTCCCACAAGTCTAGACCATATACCCCTGTGGTACGGAGAAACAAACCCATGTAATAAGCCCCAACCATCGCTCATTACGTTGATAGCCATCCTGCCACCTTTCCATACGACAACCTACAGGCTTAACTACTACTTAAGCATGCACAAACATATTACGTAGATACTCACTCTGTATGGTCGGTAGAATGTTAGTACAAAGCCTCTGAAGGAACTTCAACCTCCTCTACCAGCTCAGAGGTCACTCTTTTGATTTTTAAGGGTAAACAAAGAGGCCCCCACAGGTCTAGACCATATACCCCTGTGGTACGGAGAAACAAACCCTTGTAATAAGCCCCATCCATTGCTCATTACGTTGGTAGCCATCCTGCCACCTTTCCATAGAGATTTACTCTAGGTGTTTATAGTAAACCTCGTAGACCATGTAACTTGCGAACAAGATACACGGTATGAAAATCAATGGGATGCAGATTCTTTTCCTGTTTTCTTCAAATGCTTTGCAGCACCCGCAGTCGTGTACTCGATTTTCTGGTGTTTTGAAACACTTAAACATCTTGCAGCAATGCTCCATCTTTCTAAAACAATAACAGCACACATAAGAAAACAGCTCATAACAAAAGAACTCCTACAAGTACTTTTCCCTCAAGTTAACATACATGAGGTTCAATGCTAGAATAAATACCCTGTATACTTATTTGTATTTCTATTAACCCATATTTTTTAAAACTGTATTGATAATTACATTACTGCATTTAAATACTGATTTCATATACCATTAGATTTAATGCTATATTCACGTGGTACCTAAGCTACAATTTACAATTCATTAGCGACTATGTAACGTATAGAGAACAAAGCCTTGCTTAGTCGTAGCATACATGGTCTTATAAAACTTCTTTCAGAATAAATTGTATATACTTTATTACATATTTAGTTATGTTTAATAGCTTAGGACATCCTATCAGGTTGTTTCAAATCATTATTAGTAATAAATGAGAATTATATGTTGACTTGTGTAAGGTTTCCTTAGCGTATCTAGGGCAAACTAGATGATGTGGAACCCGAACCACTTGTTACTGACAAACTAGGGCACTCTAGTGAGGTCCTGCGATTAGCACTACTAGTGATCAGCCTATATATCGTACTATCTTAAACGTTATATTCCTTTATACATGTAACCATTAACTACCAGACCTTTAGCTTACCAAAAATATCATATTTCATCTTTATAATTAGGGTTCAACAATACTGAACCTACTTCACATAGCTTGATGATAAATAAAAGCAGCACTCAACTGCTCCTTACACTGAATGAGTAAAAAACCAGTCTGCTGACATTGCAGAGGCTGAACCTGTGCGAACTCGATCGGTGAGTAGATTGTCAACCTACCGACATAATATTACGCAAGACGATGATTACTTGCTTCAGCTCAAGAGAGCGACCTTGAAACATGTAAGTTCTCACTTCCACGTTGTTCTGTAGACACATGTTCTGAACCCATTTAGCATAAGTCTGCTGTTTAGATTGTTCTACATGAAGTTTGTCTCGGGTGTTACGTGTAATATATAGTAAAATACATAAACACTTACTTTTACACAAGAAATCCACCAGTTTGATAGGAATTATTGTACTATATATCCTTGTCTGTCTAGGCTTTCTTGATTCTCCTTATATAACTCTAATTACAAGATTTTTTAAAGCTCTTTCTATGCTTCTCATATCCAAAAAAGTGTAGCTAAACCAACAACGTACGTACTAGGCTACTTCTTATATCCGTAATTACAAGACCACACAACGAAAACAATTGTATACATGAACATTGACCGGTAGAATGTTAGTTAAAAAGCCCCTGAAGGAACGTCATCCTCCTCTACCATCTCAGGGGTCACTACTTTTGAGGCTCACTCATATTAATGTTTATATTTATCTAAGTTTTGGAAATGTGGAGTGATGTACCTCGGGTCGAGGCTCCCAACAGGCCTAGGTCAAATAAACCTGTTGGTACGGAGACCCCATCTAGCAATAATAAACGTGTCTCTCACTCTATGTTTGAAATGAAGTTAGCACTAAGCAAGACAGGTTAGGTGATGCAAGAGTTTGGTTCAAGTTGAGGAAAGCGATTGGAAGGTTACAAAATACCACAGTTGATGCAATTGAAAAAATCAATCTTATCTATCATTTCAACCATTCATGGGTTACGGATCGTCAAGTCACTCCAGAGCCCACATATACACACATCCAAATACACGTACCGTACGAGGGCCCGGACTGCGACTCAAGGTCTTACGGAGTTTAACCCAGCCCCAAGTTGCAGGACCGCCTCAGGACTTATGCGTTTTACGGCTGCCTTAGAGAACAGTCGGGCTTTTTTTTATTGAATTTGGGCCGCCCTCACCTCGACGTTACGGTTATTGCACTCTGTGCAAATACACACTGGGTTACGGACCGTTAGACCACCCCAGAGCCCACACACCATGGAACTACAGATTACGAGACCGTAGTATCACACATAGAAACGACAGGCTCATGTTGAATTTCTCCTAGAACACACAACAATGTTATTAATTAGGAAACAGGTACTTACATCCCATCCAATTACGTCACACCAAACAATCTGCAGATAAAATTGTAAAATAACATTCAGAGCTAGACACACGTTTGCTATTACTAGGAAAACCTACATTTATTGTTTATAACAAATACTTTTTGAAAACGAACTATTTTCAAGCTAAAGATTTACTATTTAAAACAAACTTTTAAACACCTGAAACAATAACAGTTAAAACCTTATTAGGAGTCGTTAAATTTTAAAACTTAAGTCTATAAATGCTTCTTTCTACAATTGGAAGTTATTATAGTCTTTAATAATCCGCGCTCCTTTAAGTTCTTCTAATATTGTAATAATCTCACTGTCATGGTCAGTGTTTCCCGCCTCTTTTGAGGCAATCAACAAACGCAACCTGTCTACTAATTGATTAGGATCGTCCCAGCTCGAGTAATTAATCTGTGAAAAATTTAAAACATCCTTGTATACTTGTCTCCTTACTTCATCCATTTCATTTTCATCGTCAGAATTACTATCAAAGTAATCTTGCTCATTTGAACTATACGTCTCCCCACCCTTATCTGCATCAAGTGAATTGTTTTCAATCTCATCTACGTGATACCTACCTAATTTTACAGGTAACCTATCTGGAGTTTTTGAACGTTTCCTAGGATGAAAAGTACTGTCTACTGGATTATTTACATACATTGTACTACTTTCCTCACTTATTGGTGTTAAACCGTTAATTAAAGGTTTAATAATGTTTTTATACTTAAGACCCCTGCTTCCTTTCACCATTCCATTATTAGGATTTATATAGGATTTTGTTTGCAGCAACATTTTCCTGTACGAATCCGAATCTCCATCTCTATAGTCTTTAATTGATGTTTTTATGGGTTTCCTCATAAAAACTAACTCGAATAGATCAGATGACCCAGGATATACCTTACCGTCAATCAAGATGTTATTTCCTTCAAATTTAACTGACTGTGTACCCATTTTAAATTGTTCGCTTCCTTTATCAAAAGTGATCTCATAAGTATGGTCAGCTGCACCATTCAAGTTTTTTATACTAAACTGTAACCATGACATTAGATCCCTCCCAACTTCACTATGTGCATCGTTACCTTGAATTGAGGACATTTTCAAGGCTTTAGCTTTCTCAGCTACAGTGGAAGCCAAAGCTGATACAAGATCATGTTCATTCGAATTCATGTTTAAAAATGATAAAGAATTTAGAAAACAACTCTATTTATAGTCTGGGTTGGGCTAACTTAGGTTATAGCAACACAGGTGAACCTGGGTTAACCTTACGCGTGTTAATAAAATCCGGGTTAACCCACGTTGTGTTAATCCGGATTTTATTAACACGCGTAAGGTTAACCCAGGTTCACCTGTGTTGCTATAACCTAAGTTAGCCCAACCCAGACTATAAATAGAGTTGTTTTCTAAATTCTTAATCATTTTTAAACATGAATTCGAATGAACAAGATCATGTATCAGCTTTGGCTTCCACTGTAGCTGAGAAAGCTCAAGCCTTAAAAATGTCCTCAATTCAAGGTAACGATGCACATAGTGAAGTTGGGAGGGATCTAATGTCATGGTTACAGTTTAGTAAAAAAAACTTGAATGGTGCAGCTGACTATACTTATGGGATCACTTTCGATAAAGGAAGCGTACAATTTAAAATGGGTACACAGTCAGTTAAATTTGAAGGAAATAACATCTTGATTGACGGTAAGGTATATCCTGGGTCATCTGATCTATTCGAGTTAGTTTTTATGAGGAAACCCATAAAAACATCAATTAAAGACTATAGAGATGGAGATTCGGATTCGTACAGGAAAATGTTGCTGCAAACAAAATCCTATATAAATCCTAATAATGGAATGGTGAAAGGAAGCAGGGGTCTTAAGTATAAAAACATTATTAAACCTTTAATTAACGGTTTAACACCAATAAGTGAGGAAAGTAGTACAATGTATGTAAATAATCCAGTAGACAGTACTTTTCATCCTAGGAAACGTTCAAAAACTCCAGATAGGTTACCTGTAAAATTAGGTAGGTATCACGTAGATGAGATTGAAAACAATTCACTTGATGCAGATAAGGGTGGGGAGACGTATAGTTCAAATGAGCAAGATTACTTTGATAGTAATTCAGACGATGAAAATGAAATGGATGAAGTAAGGAGACAAGTATACAAGGATGTTTTAAATTTTTCACAGATTAATTACTCGAGCTGGGACGATCCTAATCAATTAGTAGACAGGTTGCGTTTGTTGATTGCCTCAAAAGAGGCGGGAAACACTGACCATGACAGTGAGATTATTACAATATTAGAAGAACTTAAAGGAGCGCGGATTATTAAAGACTATAATAACTTCCAATTGTAGAAAGAAGCATTTATAGACTTAAGTTTTAAAATTTAACGACTCCTAATAAGGTTTTAACTGTTATTGTTTCAGGTGTTTAAAAGTTTGTTTTAAATAGTAAATCTTTAGCTTGAAAATAATTCGTTTTCAAAAAGTATTTGTTATAAACAATAAATGTAGGTTTTCCTAGTAATAGCAAACGTGTGTCTAGCTCTGAATGTTATTTTACAATTTTATCTGCAGATTGTTTGGTGTGACGTAATTGGATGGGATGTAAGTACCTGTTTCCTAATTAATAACATTGTTGTGTGTTCTAGGAGAAATTCAACATGAGCCTGTCGTTTCTATGTGTGATACTACGGTCTCGTAATCTGTAGTTCCATGGTGTGTGGGCTCTGGGGTGGTCTAACGGTCCGTAACCCAGTGTGTATTTGCACAGAGTGCAATAACCGTAACGTCGAGGTGAGGGCGGCCCAAATTCAATAAAAAAAAAAGCCCGACTGTTCTCTAAGGCAGCCGTAAAACGCATAAGTCCTGAGGCGGTCCTGCAACTTGGGGCTGGGTTAAACTCCGTAAGACCTTGAGTCGCAGTCCAGGCCCTCGTACGGTACGTCTATTTGGATGTGTGTATATGTGGGCTCTGGAGTGACCTGACGATCCGTAACCCATGAATGGTTGAAATGATAGATAAGATTGATTTTTTCAATTGCATCAACTGTGGTATTTTGTAACCTTCCAATCGCTTTCCTCAACTTGAACCAAACTCTTGCGTCACCTAACCTGTCTTGCTTAGTGCTAACTTCATTTCAAACATAGAGTGAGAGACACGTTTATTATTGCTAGATGGGGTCTCCGTACCAACAGGTTTATTTGACCTAGGCCTGTTGGGAGCCTCGACCCGAGGTACATCACTTCACATTTCCAAAACTTAGATAAATATAAACATTAATATGAGTGAGCCTCAAAAGTAGTGACCCCTGAGTTGGTAGAGGAGGTTGACGTTCCTTCAGGGGCTTTTTAACTAACATTCTACCGGTCAATGTTCATGTATACAATTGTTTTCGTTGTGTGGTCTTGTAATTACGGATATAAGAAGTAGCCTAGTACGTACGTTGTTGGTTTAGCTACACTTTTGTTGGATATAAGAAGCATAGAAAGAGCTTTAAAAAATCTTGTAATTAGAGTTATATAAGGAGAATCAAGAAAGCCTAGACAAGGATATATAGTACAATAATTCCTATCAAACTGGTGGATTTCTTGTGTAAAAGTAAGTGTTTATGTATTTTACTATATATTACACGTAACACCCGAGACAAACTTCATGTAGAACAATCTAAACAGCAGACTTATGCTAAACGGGTTCAGAACATGTGTCTACAGAACAACGTGGAAGTGAGAACTTACATGTTTCAAGGTCGCTCTCTTGAGCTGAAGCAAGTAATCATCGTCTTGCGTAATATTATGTCGGTAGGTTGACAATCTACTCACCGATCGAGTTCGCACAGGTTCAGCCTCTGCAATGTCAGCAGACTGGTTTTTTACTCATTCAGTGTAAGGAGCAGTTGAGTGCTGCTTTTATTTATCATCAAGCTATGTGAAGTAGGTTCAGTATTGTTGAACCCTAATTATAAAGATGAAATATGATATTTTTGGTAAGCTAAAGGTCTGGTAGTTAATGGTTACATGTATAAAGGAATATAACGTTTAAGATAGTACGATATATAGGCTGATCACTAGTAGTGCTAATCGCAGGACCTCACTAGAGTGCCCTAGTTTGTCAGTAACAAGTGGTTCGGGTTCCACATCATCTAGTTTGCCCTAGATACGCTAAGGAAACCTTACACAAGTCAACATATAATTCTCATTTATTACTAATAATGATTTGAAACAACCTGATAGGATGTCCTAAGCTATTAAACATAACTAAATATGTAATAAAGTATATACAATTTATTCTGAAAGAAGTTTTATAAGACCATGTATGCTACGACTAAGCAAGGCTTTGTTCTCTATACGTTACATAGTCGCTAATGAATTGTAAATTGTAGCTTAGGTACCACGTGAATATAGCATTAAATCTAATTGTATATGAAATCAGTATTTAAATGCAGTAATGTAATTATCAATACAGTTTTAAAAAATATGGGTTAATAGAAATACAAATAAGTATACAGGGTATTTATTCTAGCATTGAACCTCATGTATGTTAACTTGAGGGAAAAGTACTTGTAGGAGTTCTTTTGTTATGAGCTGTTTTCTTATGTGTGCTGTTATTGTTTTAGAAAGATGGAGCATTGCTGCAAGATGTTTAAGTGTTTCAAAACACCAGAAAATCGAGTACACGACTGCGGGTGCTGCAAAGCATTTGAAGAAAACAGGAAAAGAATCTGCATCCCATTGATTTTCATACCGTGTATCTTGTTCGCAAGTTACATGGTCTACGAGGTTTACTATAAACACCTAGAGTAAATCTCTATGGAAAGGTGGCAGGATGGCTACCAACGTAATGAGCAATGGATGGGGCTTATTACAAGGGTTTGTTTCTCCGTACCACAGGGGTATATGGTCTAGACCTGTGGGGGCCTCTTTGTTTACCCTTAAAAATCAAAAGAGTGACCTCTGAGCTGGTAGAGGAGGTTGACGTTCCTTTAGAGGCTTTGTACTAACATTCTACCGACCATACAGAGTGAGTATCTACGTAATATGTTTGTGCATGCTTAAGTAGTAGTTAAGCCTGTAGGTTGTCGTATGGAAAGGTGGCAGGATGGCTACCAACGTAATGAGCGATGGATGGGGCTTATTACAAGGGTTTGTTTCTCCGTACCACAGGGGTATATGGTCTAGACCTGTGGGGGCCTCTTTGTTTACCCTTTAAAATCAAAAGAGTGACCTCTGAGCTGGTAGAGGAGGTTGACGTTCCTTCAGAGGCTTTGTACTAACAGTCTACCGACCATACATGGTGAGTATCTACGTAATATGTTTGTGCATGCTTAAGTAGTAGTTAAGCCTGTAGGTTGTCGTATGGAAAGGTGGCAGGATGGCTACTAACGTAATGAGCGATGGATGGGGCTTATTACAAGGGTTTGTTTCTCCGTACCACAGGGGTATATGGTCTAGACCTGTGGGGGCCTCTTTGTTTACCCTTAAAAATCAAAAGAGTGACCTCTGAGCTGGTAGAGGAGGTTGACGTTCCTTCAGAGGCTTTGTACTAACATTCTACCGACCATACAGAGTGAGTATCTACGTAATATGTTTGTGCATGCTTAAGTAGTAGTTAAGCCTGTAGGTTGTCGTATGGAAAGGTGGCAGGATGGCTATCAACGTAATGAGCGATGGTTGGGGCTTATTACATGGGTTTGTTTCTCCGTACCACAGGGGTATATGGTCTAGACCTGTGGGAGCCTCTTTGTTTACCCTTAAAAATCAAAAGAGTGACCTCTGAGCTGGTAGAGGAGGTTGACGTTCCTTCAGAGGCTTTGTACTAACAGTCTACCGACCATACAGGGTGAGTATCTACGTAATATGTTTGTGCATACTGAAGTAGTTAAGCCTGTAGGTTGTCGACACTATACGTACCTCGATAAGGTTGCAGCTAGGTGCGCATTTGCACAGAGTGCAATCGATTGTGTATGTGGTGTGTTTGTTCATGAGTCACTTAGTTATGAATTGGACACAATTCAATCAAATTAAAAAACAACCTTGTGTCCGAGTGGTTCCGCATCCGACTCACATGTGCTTTACGAACTTTACTCTAACTCACAAAGTCCCCTTTACTATCTCATTTATCTTGATTGCAATAATTTATACTGTGATGTACCATTTGACTCCCGGAGTCGGGTACGCTAACCACTGGACCACGAGGGGTTGATAGCTTTTTGTCTAATTTGTTTAATATATATTTATGTTTTAGGAAATTGCTGCTGGGAGCGCTGGTAGCAGCGCACAGCTGTTTCATGTAGTAATTCCTCGCGCATGCATCGTAGGCTAAGAGCGATCGAGTCAGCCACATAGAGTATATGAAATTTTACATTTGTTATAGTATAACAGAGTGTATTTTATATAGTATAACGTGGTACAAGCCGCCATCTTTTCGGTGAGGGAATTTTGGAGGGAATTTTCGGGAGGGACTTTTCCCATGGGGTACCGGGTGTGAGTTGGCGCGGGAGGGAATAGACGCCATCTTGGATCCGGTCGCCATCTTGAAATAAGTGTATTTTATATAGTATAACATGGTAAAAGTTGGGTTAAGAGTCTATTTTATATAGTATAACGTGGGACTTTGGAGGGAAATTTAAGAATTTGAGGGTAATTTGGCGGGAGCTACCATCTTGGATGACGTCATCTAAAAAATGGACCAATCAGAGCTCGGGGTGGTCACGTGACTTCCCCCACCAATCCCATTAGCGCCAATTAAATACTCATTAAGGCCAATTAGAACCTCATTAAAAACTCGTTAAGGTCAATTAGAACCTCATTAAAAACTCGTTAAGGTCATTAGAACCTCATTAAGGTCATTAGAACCTCATTAAAAACTCGTTAAGGTCAATTAGAACCTCATTGAAAACTCGTTAAGGTCAATTAGAACCTCATTGAAAAATCGTTAAGGTCAATAAGAACCTCATTGAAAACTCGTTAAGGTCAATTAGAACCTCATTGAAAACTCGTTAAGGTCAATTAGAACCTCATTAAAAACTCGTTAAGGTCATTAGAACCTCATTAAAAAACTGACCTTTCCGACTCATCATTTGACGAAAACTCTTCATCGGACGACTTAGAACTGGTGTTTCCCTACTACTAAGGATAAAAAAATATTGGGAAGAAATTACACAGACTTGTTTGATTGTACACATGTAGGAAAACTCTGGCCAACATCAATCTCTCTTGTTGCTTCAGGTCTCTAAGTTCTAACTGTTTACCTTCCAGAATTGCTCATTTATTGTATTGCCCATAGTTTATAAGTTCTACTTTGATGTTCTTATCAGAATTGAGGAAATTGATTTAATATTTCTTGCACCAATACATCATTTATTTTCTGAAATACGGCCCTGGGCATTAATATCAAAATGTCAAATATTTTACCTGTGAAATTTTATTGATTCTTAAATACTGACTCTCAAAACAAAGCATATTTTGTATTTTTAGGATTAACTCTGGTTACGAAATCTTAATCGGTTGGTTGAGTCGCCTCGCTCGATACTTACATGTATCGGTCCATCCGATATTTTGTTTTGAAGATTACATATGCATCGTACATATTTGTAAGTGGGTTTTTAAGATTGGTCATGACTCCATTTATTTAACGAATAATAATAAATTTTCTCAAATAAATACTTATGAATCAATATAGTAAGAAGGCCTAATTTAATGAATATTTGTGGAAACCTAAATCACAAAAAACAAAAAGTACTAATCTTTAGTCATAAAGTAAATATAATAATCAATACAGCCAAAGTTTTTTCTATTAAATTGTTCAAACAACATAATATTAATAATAATTTATATTTATTGATTAAAATTACACATTTAGAGATATTAACCTTTCTATTTGTAGTAGTACAACAATATTTAAAAAGCACATCCATTATTTTTTTTATTATTTCATTTCATTCTTGGTTTACTTAATAATTTTGCCAGGTTTCAGTTTAATTTTCATATTTATTTCTGAGAAAAAACATCATACAGACAATTTTTTTTAAATTACAGGAATAGATCTAAATATAATTATTAGACAACGTCGAATTAGAATGTCAGTGGAGAATGGCAAAGCTGTTAAGAGCAACAAAGTTAACAATGATATGTGATGTAGTACTTAAAAATTAATATATTCTGAAAATTTTGATTGGTCAGAAATTCAATGAGAACATTTCTCATTAAAAACAAAATTAGCCAAGCTTTTGTGTCATGTTTATATGTTTTGTATTAGTTTGGCTACTCATGTTGTAGATTGGTCGCTACTCAGATTGATTTTAATTGCTACCCAAGCTGATCATGGTTACTAACCAATTTGATCATGGGTGTCTACCATTGTGGACTGTAGGCGTAGTTTATCTTATTTACTATGTCCGCCTTATTTACCTATGTCTGCAAAGTTGTTTGCGGTTACAAAATATCCTCTTTTTTTATAACTAGATTGTCCGCTATTTTCTCATTTTCATATATTTGGTAGAAAATATGCATTTCAGCACATCATTTAAGCTGATAGTTGAAGAACAAAAATAACATAGCTTTCTCAAGTCACTCGTTCACTCTCATTATCATCGTTCACTAGACATTAGACATGCACATTAGACATTAGAGAATATATCAAGTAGTTTTGGGAAAACAGTTGATTTTATTATTACGATTCTGCCCGTTCTGTGTTTACCTTCATTATGTAGTTCTCGTAAGCGATCTAAATCAAATGGATTAACTGCTAACCATGTATTATTTTTACTATCAGAATATAAAATATGTTTTTCTTTTTTTAATTTTACAAAATTATTCATAAGTATAAATGATTTCTCTGGCATTTTATATGGCATCTGGCCTAGTTTCACATTTTATTAGTGGCCAACGATATCACATAAGACTTTAAATACTCTTGCTATAGCTGGATAATTGCAAAATTTAATACCGTATAACTTTAATTCTATACTATACTTATAACTTTGTATACTATTCGCATTTTGTATATTTTTAACTTAATATAGTGTGAACATTAATTATTAAGTATAAAAAAATACAACTGAGTAATAAAAGTAAATAATACGTTGTATAAACTTTGACGTATAAATGGAGGCAGAGAGAAGAAAATTAGAAGTGGAAACTGTAAAACACATAATTAATATGAAAGATATTTGCCAAATGACTTGCTTGGAATTCCATGAGTAGCTTGCCATGGACACTAGCGTGCCAATCCCGTCACTCACTATGCTCGTGAAGGAAGCTCAGACTGCGGCCTCGCCTCAACACTCTGCTGCAGCTCCATTTGTGGACTTCAGCCTGCAGCCTCACCAAGATCATGGCCTGTTTGACCATGAATTTTGTTTTTGGGGCAGTGGAGGCCATAAACATAGCATTTTCAAAAAAGTGGTGGCATATTAGAAGTAAAGAGAAGAAAGCCTTTAATGTGATACCACGCTTAGGCCGCCATCTTGTTTATGAGTGAAAAAAGTAAACTTTTGTGAATTTTCCTGGATGTTTCAGACTGAGAGCTTCAATTAAAGTATACAGGTGTTGAGGGTAGTTTAGATAGTATAAAATTACATTGTTTAATTTAAAAATAAATTGTATAAAACAATAGTTCTTCATATTTTTACTGCGTTTACAATAGTTTTGTATTAGTCTATTTAGCCAGAGGCATATTAAACTGAATCTACTAATGTTGCTAAAGGGACATCGGTCCAAACCCACCAAGCAAATTTGTAGTGGACCTCCCGGGATTTAAACCCGTAGCCCTCTGCATGTGAAGCAGAAGTGCTAACCACTAAGCACGCAAGAAAAAAGAACTTGCAATAATAAACTTCCACCGTGGAGTAGTGTTTAAGCAATTAACATGTAGGCCTGATATAATTTTAATTTTTTAATAAAGGTTTTGAAGAAAGTAACTTTAACCACACTAGGGGGCGAAAAATATTATTGGGCTGAGGGGCGCCAAAATAGTAAATCCGGTCCTGTATATACACCCATATACATACATTATCGGTAAAGTAACCTAGTACATATCGAGTAAACCAAAGATGTTGTATAATACAACACTATTCAAAATAATTAATTACAATTAACAGACAAATGATTTTACTTGCCTGCACTTAATACATTATTGCAGTTTAAAACAAATTAAATGCGGCAAAAAATAGTGTTAAGGGGTGCTAGTGGCCCGAGAGCTACGTAGTGTGTATCCCTGCCCTCTCAACTAAAAGTTTGCCAATTGCGATGCCATTGCACGCAAACAAATCACAAGGAACAATGTCAAGGACAAGGAATATCGGCGTGGCCACAGTAGACAATTTGGGCAGCCAGTGTGGAGAACAGGAAATACTTCCGGACGAGCTACTCAAGACAAAGAAATGGGGGAATGAGAGTGGTAATTAGTTTCCTTTACTGCTCACAGGTTTCGCTCTGAACAGTCAAAACTTGAGGCGATTTTGCCTTCGTTAATTCTATTGACAACAGATAGCAGCACTGTCACTCCCATATTCCGTGCCTCAAAATTTAGAATTGGATGGAACAATCGTCTATGTATAGTAAAATCAATGGTAAAGCTCATAAATTATTTATTCATTTAAATTCAGCAGACACTGGCTATACAAATCCCGCACGACATGTGTGTAAAGCGGTGGCCTTGACAAGGCGTGCAGGCTCTTCGACCCAACTGTTGTCAGTTACAAACCCCTATATGTAAACTCCGCGGTCTAACTGACCACCCTAACATTAAAAGCATGTACTTTACTCCTATATATTTTGGCTAAACATGAGAATGCAATGAAGGCTCGTATGTTAACAAGTTGGCTTAGTAAGAGAACATATAGGTTCCTTTTCTTATCTGCCAGTCTCTTTTATTTTACATTTTTTTAACTTGCTAGTTCACATGGGTCTGCAGGCCTTTAACGAGTGAAGTACTGACCTTTAGCTCAGTTTGGGATTGAAACCTTAGACCTTGCCTTCCTCAGTCCACTGAGCCACTCCTCCGCTCCACTGAGGTAGGGTAGTTTATTAACATTGTCCTTGATTTCTTTATGATTTGTGAAAAAGATTCCTACAGCTACTAAATTCAAACTAATTTGGTGTAAAAAACATTTTATATCTTTGTAGTTGATGTTTAGTATGTTTCACATTTTAATTGATTAGAACATGAAGATAGTCAGTTATGGATTCAATGCGAGCACTCATAGAGTTTTGATGCGACAATCATTTGAAGATTAACTGTATTAAACAAGAACATCCTGATAAAAAATCAAAAAATATGATAAAGTAAGCACAGACACTTATGGAGATTTATATAGTGCGCTGTTAAAGTGGAGAACAATTTACACTGTGCTATTATGATTTCCTTTTGGAGCCAGCCAATCATAAATTAATGATTAAGAAAGACAGAACAAGAAAGACACAAACAATTCTGCCAGTTACCAAAAAGAATTTAAAACCAAAGGTATATGAGAATATCGAAGGGAAGGTCAAAGCATAACACGACAAGTACAAAAGATGTCATATTTTAAACATATTAATATATGTAAACAAATAGTTTGGTTTTTTTATGTAAACAAAAGGTTCTCTAAAAAATGACGCTGGTCAAATTTTTTTATAGTTACAATGTATGTCATGTTCTAGACGGTTTAATATTGGTTTCTTAGCTCAAGTTGGGAAAGTTACACTTTGTAAATGTCTACTGGACTTAAGAAATAAGTTTTTATTGAGTTAAACTCTTCACATCCCATGGAGGATGCTCCAGAAAGAGTTCAACAAAAATATCATCACTATTCATGTTTAACATCACTTTTTGAGTCATACAAAAAATTAAAAAAAGGAAATCTGGTAAATGTTAACCAGTGTATTTCTGCGGCTGTGTCCATCAAGGATCAATGCAGGCAACAGTCTCTGATAGAAACTACTATACCTAACGACACTCAAGCCAAATTCTCTGTTCCTTTCTTCTGTGTGATGAGTGAGAACTTTCAAAGGATACTTTCATAATGTTCGGATACTAAAACATACATAGAAAAAACAAATACAATCCAAATTTTAGCTCTTCTTTATATAAAAATGTTTTTCTATTACAAGGGGGAAAAGTTAATAACATGCTAACTCATTACTACTTTCTCATTCAAAGTGTACAAAAATCCATTCTCTTACGGGCTATTGGCAAGCATTGCTTATAAATTTGTTTCATGGAATAATGTGGTGGAACAGTTTTTTTCTAGTTTTAATCGTACTACTCACAAGTGTATTAAGAAGTCAATAATGTAACTGTATTGTAATAAGTATTTGATGATTCATTGTATGTTTGTACTCAGTGGCTCCTGGTGAAAAGCCCGGGCACTACATCACAGTGTCCACCTTTGCCCGGGTGCCTCTTTTGGGGAGAGACTCCCCCCAGGGGTAAAGTATGTCATCCTGGGGGATGGACGACCCTTTAAAATAATATTGATAACCCACCTGTAATTGAGATGTTTTCTTTCTTCTTATCTTCTTTCTTGGCACGAACTTTTAACTGTTTAACTATTTACTAATATCTGTCTTCTTAAAAAAAGATTCATCTTGAAGAAGCCCTGGAAATAAAGCACAAAACATTTACAGCTAATTTTATTTTCAATTATCTATCCTATATATAATTTAAAAAGCTCTTTTTGATCATTTGGGCAGGTGTATGAATCAATTAGTTATACAATATTCATTTTTATCAACCAGTATTTTCATCTATTTTTAACTTCATTAATGCAAAATTAAATAGGTTAAATAAATTGCTTGAGAATGAATATATTTTAGCATTTAAGGACTCTTCACAAACGTTTGATGTTAAATGACTCCAGAGATAATTTAGCTTTAAATAAGAGTAATTTTTTTTAACTTGGTAGTAATATTAATATTTTATTGATATGTTATGGAAAATTACTTTTCTATCTGAATGTCAAACCTATACTTACCAACACCCACATTATACTTAAAGTGAGACGTTATCCCTCAAATTATTATAATAATAAAAATAAAGGAATGTAAATGTTCATTGAACTCATGATGTTTGGCACATTAAATTTGTCTTAATTTTGAAGAGATTTAATTTTATTTTTAATTCAATTTAAATTTTAAATTCCACCTTCTTCATTTATATTTTGCTGTTACAGTATTCTTAATTATAAATATGAGTGTTAAATATACTATGTTCAAACTAAAATATATTAAACTCTCAAGGAGTGAAGTCCTAGTACTTTTCAAGTTTGTTTGTCTAATGTAGGTCCAACTATCTTAATTAAGGCGAATATATTTTAAAGTAAATTAACTTCATATACTTTAACTGTTGTATACTGTCATGTATAAAACTTATAGAATTTGAATGATATAGAAATGTTTACATCATTTACTCCTGTTTACAAATTTGTTAATGTGACAGTAAATAACTTATTACCCAATATAGAGTAATTAAATGGAGAATTTAACAATTTCAACTTTAAAGAATAAATGTATTCTAGCAAAATATTGTTCAACACCTTTCATCAATTATTATTTTACATAAAGGATGAATTATTCTTCTCTATGACATAATTAACATTATTTTTTTAGATTAATTAAGATATAATTTGAATCATCTTAAATGTTGGTTGTTTGGAATTCAGGAGATATTCGGATCTTAAAACGTGGCTACAGGCCAAACAGGGATATGTGTAAAATATTATTCCATTTAAGGCCATATTACTATTTCAGGATAAATCACCTTTTTGGTTATTTACCAACTGCTAACTTCTAGTCGTCTAGGAACTAGGTATGTAGCATTAAGTGTTTAAAATTTACCTAATCATAAAAATTAAGTGTCAACAATAATTTAATAGTTTTTTAATTAGCATAATACGTGTTGGTACATATACAGTATAAGTAAACGTCACACAACACAAATGTATTACAATAAAAGCACAATATGCACAAATATATTACAATACAAGTACAAAATGCATGAATTTTGTGAATCCCTCTGGTCTGAGGAAGGTGAGCGTGGTTCATTGAAACCAATCACCATAATATTTGTGCATTTTGTACTTGTATTGTAATATATTTGAGCATTTTGTGATTATATTGTAATAAATTTGGTTGTGTGACGTTTATTTGTACTTAATAATTTATTGAAATATAAAAAGAGTACTCATTTCCATTTGCTGATGGAGTGGGGTATTTTGGGATATTTGTCTTCTTAAAATGGAATTTCAGACCTCCCAATAACAAACAGGGACTGAAAACAAGGCAAATTACCTATCTTACCTAAAATGTCTCAACCAATTAAAAAAACAGCATCACAACACTATTTAATTAAAAACAAACAAATAAAAGCTACTACACAACCTCAACACTTCCTAAGACAATATTATGAAAACAAAGAAAAACCAATTGAGACAGCACGACTGACAGCAAACCAAAAACAAACATTACAATCAAAAAAGTAATACCCTACTAGATAAACTCATCAAACTTAAACATCTGTGACAATCCAACAACCAGCAGACCAAAGAAAGCTGGGACAGTTCGCGACCAAAACAAGCTAAAACCAGCCATGACAATCTAATCAAAAAGTAAACCAAAAATCAAGAGATAATTCAACTATAATACCAAATCGTCAAACATCCATTTAAAAACAGAGAATCAACTACCAACAGAACCAGCTAAACAACACAACAGTACGACAATTAAATTCTACAAACACTATAATACAAAAACAACATAGAAATGAAAACTATCTCCCCAACCCCAGACAACTACTCAGCTAATGATATCAATAAGTAAACGATTATTCCTCAGTATCTCATTGGAGTAAATGTGTTAGGAATAATTCAATAATCACATTTTAGGTTAAGCTTTTTAATTCAATATCGCTAACACAAAGATATATTATTTATATCTTTCCTAACTGCAGGGTTAACTTCTTTTAAAGTTAAATTCTTTTTATGGCAATTTTATCTATAAAATGACAGAAAATCAAGTTACACGCCAAAATGAAGAAACTATTGAAATTATACAAGTT
>JAQJVL010006471.1:0-28906 GCA_035578905.1 Stictocephala bisonia | reverse complement strand
AAGATTTAGCAAAATCTATTCCAAGTTGTTCCAGACGTTCTATCTAGCCGATTTACTTCAATTTTTTTTTCATGAAAGGTATAAGTGCACAAACAGGGCACCATGCATTGGATTTCACTTTTATAAGTCTGACCTTACTCAAGTTGTACTCAAACGCGACTTACTTTAGGATTTTCCAGGGTTTTTTCCCCACTCAAACATCTATATCCCAGGTTCTAATTGAGGTAAGTAGCTCGTTTTGGTATAAAAACACTCGGTAGATCAGGGACTCTATTTGGGCTTTTTGCCACCTAAATTGGTTTAGTCTGAGGTTAGTTGATACTACAAGAGAAGTCTGGGGTGTCCATGTTGAATGATAGTCAGGGTTCGGATGTTGTGTCGGGGAGAGAACAGAGTGTCAGACTTGTCAGTTAGCTGAAAATCAGACCAACACTACGTGGTTCGGATTCCACGTAAATATGTAGGTCCCATAGTTGCCCTGGCTATTGGGCTATTCGACTTCCTTTCTGAGCTAAGTCGAACTCAGATAGTAACAATGACTACACTCTTTCATATACACTCAAAACACTCATCACACTCATTCATCCCACAAATTCGTATATATCTCTGCGATCGGAGTCTTAGAGAAGAATAATGAATAGTTGTGTGCGGTTATTATACTTTCTTATTTGGTGTCACTCGCTGAGCTCGTGATAGGGGTAGCACGCCATGCGTGCACTAGTAATAGATTAATAAGGTTGGGAAAATTGACAATTTTTTAATCGTAGCCTAAGTAAGTAATAAAGCTAAGAATATGTGAGGCTTTTGATTCTTCTCAAAAGGAAGATAATAATAATAATAATAATAAAACTTTTATTGCATTAGGACAATTATAAACATTGTATTGCAAAAGTCATATTTTTTAATAATTTGCCATCCATTCTAACAATTCACCCTTTCAAACATACATATATTGACAGACACCCAAATTCCCACTCATCGCCAATTGAACCTCTTCAACTTCACTTGTGTTATTGATTTTGATTTTCCCCCTCCTAGTTATGTGCAAAGAATTCGTCTATACTATAAAATGCTTGTTTTGAAAGAAACTTCTTGAGACGACTCTTGAACGCCTTGGGCGTTGTAGCACTTTTGATAAATTCTGGTAACTTGTTGACTATACGAACGCCCATCTGTGAAGGCAGGCGTTCATAGACTACCGTTCTATGACGACCAGTTCGGTAGTTGTCCCTGCCTCTAGTGTCGTATGTATGTATATCTCTGCCTCTTGTGATAGTAGTCTTGTACCTACCATATGTAGCAGTCTCAAGAATGTAGAGGCAAGGTAATGTCAATATATTTAACTCTTTGAATTTTGGCCTGCACGACTCTCTGAAATTCATTTTTAGGATGATTCTAACTGCCATTTTTTGAATTCTAAATATTCTGTCAAAGTTAGTGTTGGAACATCTTCCCCATAGCACTAATCCATAGGTAATATGAGGGTAGATCAACCCGTAATAAGCCGTCATCAGTAACTGAGTTGGGCAGAATTTAGCTAAATTTCTCAAAGCATAAATGCTTGATGATAACTTTTTACACAAATTTTCGACGTGGACATTCCAAGTCAGCCCTCGATCTAGGTGCATTCCAAGGAATTTAGTTGAATTTTTGTCTTTAATTTCAGTTTCATTTATTATGACCGTCGGACCTCCTTCCGAGTCCGACGCCCGCAAACAAAACTGCATACATGCTGATTTTTCTGAATTGATATTAAGATTGAGTTGTTGGAAGTGCTGAATGCAATTATTTATTTCAACAAAAGCCCGCACTTCCAATTGCTCATTTGAATTTTCTGAGAAAGAGACAGTCGTGTCATCAGCGTACTGCACGAGTGACCCATGCTGCAGTGATGAACCAATTTCGTTTACATAGATCAAAAATAGGAGGGGGCTAAGAATTGATCCCTGCGGGACTCCATACTTTAGGTTTTTAGATCCGGACCGTACTTCATAAATTTGAACAATTTGTGATCTATTTTTAAGATATGACTCAAGCCACTCGAGTGGAATTCCGCGGATTCCGTGACTATGCATTTTCTTAAGAAGAATTGTGTGGTCAACACAGTCAAAGGCCTTGGAGAGGTCCAGAAACACACTAAGTGTGGCCTTTCTATTCTCCAAGCTCTCTACAATTTTCTCAACCAAATTCACGACTGCATCGATTGTTGATTGACCCTTTCTGAATCCAAATTGATCCTTCGAAATGAGATTGTATTTTTCTAAGAAGCTTACCATACGGGATAAGTATAGCTTCTCAAAGACTTTACTTATTATTGGCAAAATTGAAACAGGCCGGTAATTTTGAATTGATGCTGGATCCCCTTTTTTGAAAATTGGTGTCACCTTTGCAGTTTTTAATATGGAAGGAAAATTTCCTGTTGAAAAAGAGAGATTTATCAGATGTTCCAGAGGTTTATAAATATGGGTTGAGCATTTTTTTAGAAGCCATGTAGACATGAAATTCACATCACTTGACTTTTTAGGTGCCAGTTCTCTAATTACTTTCTCAATCTCCTGTTCCGTAACTGGGGCCAATACCATAGAGGCTGCTGGACTCCGTCTTAAGGGGACAGGAGTCTGGCCTCGCTGTGAGTGTGGTCCCTGATTAATTCCTATCGAAGAAAAGAATGAATTGAACTCTTCCGAAATTCTTTGGCCATCACAAATATGTTCATTACAAATTTCAAGTTGGATTTGTTTGTCTTTTCGTGAAACTTTATTATCAATAATCGACCAGGCGGTTTTTGAAATATTTTTTGAAGATATAATGGCTTTATTGACATCGTAGGCTTTTGCCGCCCTAATTACTTTTTTATACACTTTTTTATAGTTATTAAAAAAGATTTTGAAATTCAAATTTGTTGTGTCATGTGATATTTTTGAATACAATTTTATTTTTTCCCTTGAAATGAGTATACCTTTGGTGATCCATTTACATTTATTGTTTTTTTGTGTTAATTTTATTGTCTTTGCTGGGCAGTTCACATTAAAATGATAGTTTAAACAGTTTTGAAACTTTTCAAATTGTAACTCGACAGGATCATCTGAATTGAGAAAATTCCATCTCTCCATTTGCAACGCAGATAACAAGTGCAACAGATTTTCGTGCCTAGTG
The DNA here is from genome assembly GCA_035578905.1 of Stictocephala bisonia. NCBI lineage: Eukaryota > Metazoa > Arthropoda > Insecta > Hemiptera > Membracidae > Stictocephala > Stictocephala bisonia. The sequence goes on along the minus strand of JAQJVL010006471.1, from coordinate 25,750 downwards.
TCCCTTATTGTTCTTTTTGATATATTCTCCCTTACCGGTTTACAATTACTAATAATGGCTTGTTGGCCGTAGTGATCTGCGATTGCTGTGTTGACCACACTTACTTTTATATCTGATACGTTTGTAATGATGTTATCTATTGCAGTTTTTGAAACGGTGGTGACTCTCGTGGGCTCATTAACGGACCACTTTAGACCAAAAGACGTTAATAGATCTGATAATCGTTTTGCTGTGTGGCTACTAACATCAAGCACGTCAATGTTAAAATCTCCCATTATTATGAATTTTGAATGTTTCTTAGTAATTGATTTAAGGATGGTATGAAAACTTGAAAAGAAGTTTTCTAAATTTCCACTAGGCGATCTGTAAACCCCAATGACTGTAAGTTGGGAATTCTTTGTTTTTAATTTAATTCCGGTGGCTTCCAGATCTTTTTCTATTATATTCTTCAACATCATTGGGGTGAAGTTTATGCCACGTTTAACAAATATTGCAACTCCTCCACCTCGATGGATGCCTCTGCAATATGAATTGGCTTGTTCAAGATTTTTAATTTTGAAATGGTTAATATTGTTTTCATTGAAACCGTGCTCTGTTAAAAGGAGCACATCAAGCTCCAGTTCATCATTTAACAAAGTTAGTTCGTCTAATTTGTTAGTTGCTATTTGTGAATTTTGATGTAGCAAAACGATTCTATTATTTTTTATTGTTTTTGTCTGAATAGCGAATTTTGAAGACATGTGGCTTGAGTCGATTAATTTAGCTCGGAAGTTTGAAGAGGTGTCCCTAAAAAATTTTTTCTATTTGTTTTACTGGGGTTGGGATCTACACTACTATCACAATTAATAAAATGTCTATATGATAAGTTCTGTCTGACTGCTTCGGCGAAGGTCTCGTATGGAAGGGTGGTTGGGCTGGATGGTGGCGTCTCTGTATTAGAAGAGGTGCCCATTGCGTGAGGACGGCCGCTTTGTAGTGGAGGCAAACAGGCTAACTTCTCCATTAATAGTTCGGCTAGTAGACGTTTTCCACTCTTTCTCAGGTGCATGCCGTGGGCAGTGTAGTGTTTCCGGCCGATGCTGCCTATATCCAGCCATTCTATACCTTCATGACGACTACAAACTTCTTCGGGCACATTTATCGGGCACAGATAAATCGGGCACATTAAAATATATTTTACAAAGAAAAACCTGTACAGTGTTTCTTTATACTTTTAAAAAATTTGGATGACAAAAAAGTTGTAGTTTTGTGGAAAGGATCATCTCTTATCATTACCAACAATATATCATACAGCAAGTCTTAAGAAAATATGTTTAAGATACTAACGATTCAATCTTAACTGTTAGTCACAAAATCTTAACTAATGTTAATACTAATGACTAATGAACTGCTTGTTTTCAGTTTTTGCCAACAGCCTGTGATATATACCGACCAAATTCGTATGTACGATGAAAGAGGCATCGCAATAGGCAGATCCGTACCTGGTAACAATCATCCCTTTATGCATTTATTAGTAACAATCAGAGTAACACTTTTTAGTTTTTTGCTAGCTGTTATATAAAATAATTTTTAACTGTGGTTTAGTGTTTCCAACAAATTTTCTCAACTATAGTATGATTTGTTTTATATCAATAATGTCTATTAATACGATTTGTTTTATATACGATATTAACAAGGTTAATATAATATCTTATTTCGTAGCCTTAATCGGCCAGTGTCATACCACCAGAGTTACCACTGAGGATGCCACATTACAGCATGGCCTAAACGTTTGGTGGTGTAAAACTGTAAATAACACTTTGACGCGGTCGTTACCGGAAGCTTTAGTTATTAGTAAGGTTAATATAATATGTTTTAAGACAACTTAAATGGATTTATCAATAAATATAAAAATAGGCATTTTGTCTAGTATCAAACAGCAAGGGAACTAAAGCTAAGACATTTATTAATTCGTTTCAAAGATTTTTTTAATTTGTAACATTTAGTTGAAATTGTTGTAACATTTTACAAATACAGTTTGGTGTTGTTACTAAATACAAATTATTCACCTATAAATAATGATCTGGGGTTTACTTCACTGATTTCTGGTAAATGTAAGGAGACCTTAATCACGTATAACTATTTTGTCAAGAAGACGAGTTTGTGGATGGACAAATTAACATCATATAGCACATAGTAACTAGGCTACCTCAACCTTAGAATAAAGTAATTGCTGCAAAGGGGGATTGTTATCATAACAAATAAACAACCTCTGCTGATTTAAAATGTAGAAGTGTCGTTTAAAAAACATTTTAAAAAGAGAAACTATCAGTTTCAGAAACTTTGTAATAATCGTAACGTTTCATTTGTTAGTGTTTGACTCACTATTAAGTCTATTAACGCTAATTATTAAAAACCATACTGTAATTCTTATATATTTGATAACGTTTATGTGATACAATATTGGTGTAGATAAATATTGAGTTGGTTAGGACATATATTTTGTATGACCAGGCTACTTAATCCAACAACCAAACTAACGAAAATAGTGAAGTCATTTGAGAAAAACCTCAACTCCCAGGATATGTGTGGGGTTTCTCAAAAGGCCATAAATTATTACCACCCTCTGTATCTTAGTCCTACTAAAGTACGTGTAGTTTCTGTACAGACTGAAAGTCCTCCTACTGAAAAACAATATGACTTGCTAAAGTCAAAATTGCAAAAAAATGGAGCAAGTATGATCAAAGGTCAGGCGTAACCAGTTAAGTTTGTGGGATTGTATGCTAGTGAATGTTGGTTGATTAGAATAAAGAGTATTCACAAGTAATCAGTTGTGTTTGTGGGGTTGTATGTTAGTGAATGTTGGTTGATGAGAATAAAGAGTAGTCACAGGTAATCAGTTGTGTTTGTGGGATTGTATGCTAGTGAATGTTGGTTGATGAGAATAAAGAGTATTCACAAGTAATCAGTTGTGTTTGTGGGGTTGTATGTTCATGAATGTTGGTTGATGAGAATAAAAGGTATTCACAGGTTATCAGTTGTGTTTGTGGGATTGTATGCTAGTGAATGTTGGTTGATGAGAATAAATAGTATTCACAGGTAATCAGTTGTGTTTGTAGGGTTGTATGCTAGTGAATGTTGGTTGATGAGAATAAAGAGTATTCACAGGTAATCAGTTGTCTTTGTGGGATTGTATGCTAGTGAATGTTGGTTGATGAGAATAAAGAGTATTCACAGGTAATCAGTTGTGTTTGTGGGATTGTATGCTAGTGAATGTTGGTTGATGAGAATAAAGAGTATTCACAGGTAATCAGTTGTCTTTGTGGGATTGTATGCTAGTGAATGTTGGTTGATGAGAATAAAGAGTATTCACAGGTAATCAGTTGTCTTTGTGGGATTGTATGCTAGTGAATGTTGGTTGATGAGAATAAAGAGTATTCACAGGTAATCAGTTGTGTTTGTTTTATTGTATGCTAGTGAATGTTGGTTGATGAGAATAAAGAGTATTCACAGGTAATCAGTTGTGTTTGTGGGATTGTATGCTAGTGAATGTTGGTTGATGAGAATAAAGAGTATTCACAGGTATTCACTTGTCTTTGTGGGATTGTATGCTAGTGAATGTTGGTTGATGAGAATAAAGAGTAATCACAGGTAATCAGTTGTGTTTGTGGGATTGTATGCTAGTGAATGTTGGTTGATGAGAATAAAGAGTATTCACAGGTAATCAGTTGTGTTTGTGGGATTGTATGCTAGTGAATGTTGGTCGATGAGAATAAAGAGTAATCACAGGTAATCAGTTGTGTTTGTGGGATTGTATGCTAGTGAATGTTGGTCGATGAGAATAAAGAGTATTCACAGGTATTCAGTTGTGTTTGTTTTATTGTATGCTAGTGAATGTTAGTTGATGAGAATAAAGAGTATTCACAGGTAATCAGTTGTGTTTGTGGGATTGTATGCTAGTGAATGTTGGTCGATGAGAATAAAGAGTATTCACAGGTAATCAGTTGTGTTTGTGGGATTGTATGTTAGTAAATGTTGGTTGATGAGAATAAAGAGTATTCACAGGTAATCAGTTGTGTTTGTGGGATTGTATGCTAGTGAATGTTGGTCGATGAGAATAAAGAGTATTCACAGGTAATCAGTTGTGTTTGTGGGATTGTATGCTAGTGAATGTTGGTCGATGAGAATAAAGAGTATTCACAGGTAATCAGTTGTGTTTGTGGGATTGTATGCTAGTGAATGTTGGTCGATGAGAATAAAGAGTATTCACAGGTAATCAGTTGTCTTTGTGGGATTGTATGCTAGGAAATGTTGGTCGATGAGAATAAAGTGTAGTCACAGGTAATTAGTTGTGTTTGTGGGATTGTATGTTAGTGAATGTTGGTTGATGAGAATAAAGAGTATTCACAGGTAATCAGTTGTGTTTGTGGGATTGTATGCTAGTGAATGTTGGTTGATGAGAATAAAGTGTAGTCACAGGTAATCAGTTGTGTTTGTGGGATTGTATGCTAGTGAATGTTGGTCGATGAGAATAAAGAGTATTCACAGGTAATCAGTTGTGTTTGTGGGATTGTATGCTAGTGAATGTTGGTTGATGAGAATAAAGTGTAGTCACAGGTAATTAGTTGTGTTTATGGGGATGTATGTTAGTGAATGTAGGTTGATGAGAATATAGGGTATTCACAGGTAATCAATTGTGTTTATGGTGATGTATGTTAGTAAATGTTGGTTGATGAGAATAAAGAGTATTCACAGGTAATCAGTTGTGTTTGTGGGATTGTATGCTAGTGATTGTTGGTTGATGCGACGATTATGCGTTTTTCTATGTATTTCAGATTACAGTATCCGATGTTACTTATACTAAAATTATTTTTCTGACTAAATATTATTGAACTTTGTCATATTTTTCAGCAAATTTTGAATTCCGTACCGTACCGACGTATTACGTTAAAGGCGTCTTATCTGCCTTCTACATATGCAGTGATGATGGAGGTAAATAACAGTTATAAATAAAATTTACTTTATTAACTTACAGGTAATTAACAGAAATAATAATCTAACCCATGTGTTGTTTAGAATTTAGCTGGTTATGAACTAAAACGGATATTTTTTAGAGAGTAAAACTAAATTATATTACGTATAAGCAATTATTATACAGGTTAATGACATATTTTCACTTACCATTCAAGGGTGTAAATGCATATTTTGTACAATTTATCTATATTTTGACCGTAACATGTGTTTTTCTTGTTTTTGTCCTCCTGAGCCCGATGCCTTCACACCCGCCCTCGATGGGCTATTTAATATTTTTACAAGGGTGGGCAGTATTTGATATACTTTTAGTATTTCTTCTGATATCTAGGTTTTTTAGACCGTATAAAGTAATACTTACTATATGATGACGAAATGTATTTTATAAATGTTGATCAATAGTTTTTTTGAATAATCAATACCTGATGTTGATTCCCATCTAATTAACAGTCAACATCCAACACCATCAAATATATTTCAAATCACATTTCTTAAGTGTTTTTTGTTTACTAAAATTCATGTTGTCGTTTTTGCAGCTGTCCGAAACCTTAATATCATATTTACTTATGGTTACTTGAAGTAGTCCCAATCCTATTCATGCTGTTTGTGATTCTTTACATTTACCAACACTTGGTAATAGCAGAACTTGATTAAATATGTTTTATCTAAAATCATTAAACTCAGACCGAATGTTACGAAAATAGATCTCATCATACCTTATGTTTGATTCTATATAATCAGAATACAAAGAAAAAATCTAGCAAAGACATAATTTATCATTATAAACAATCAGTCCTAATCGAGTAAATTACATTTAATTGTGCTTAATTTTATAGTACTCCTAACTGCAACACTAATCTGTCACATTTAGTTTCATAAAGATTTGAACAAATTAATAGTAAAACATATTTGTTATTTTTGAACTTTGGGAGTTGAACAGTACTTAATAGTAGGTTGATAGAAGGGAGTTTTAACATAAGTAGTTACAAACAGCTGAGAGAAAAAAGTTCGTCAAATATGTTTATAACATTGAAATTGGTCGAAAATTTGAGATACATGCATACAAGATATTTAATTAGGCTGCTTATTATGAGTTCGTGTATAATATAGGACATAATATCGATATAGTATAAGTTGAGGAAAAAGTATCTTAAAGTATTTGTAAGTAATTTTTTTAATTGGTACAATATTTCAAAAAAAATTTTTGCACATTGTACAATTAATTAGGCTATAAAATCTTGAAGCATTTCATGTCAGAGAAATCGTTGCATTACCACAGTATTTTTTATATATAAGGAGAGGTAAAACGAATAAAGAAGACTAACATGCTGGAATCGGGAGAAATGACAAGACTAACGTCCAAGCAAGGTGTAGGCAAAAAAATATATTTGTTTCTTTGATAGAAAAACACAATAAGAACAAGTAGGGAAATTTTCTTTGGAGAGTGCTGCAATTTTAAATCTATATATAGGTAAATATATAGATTGGTAAATACTGTACCATTCAAGCAGGTACTATAAGAACCTCAATACTAAAATTACCAGTTTATTCATTAACTGTTTAAAATTTTAAATATATTTATTTAATTTAACGAATTTATTTATTCCAGATGATCAAGATTTCGACTACAGATTTGTTACGTGCATAAAGGGATTTTTAACTGAAGAACAAATAAAATATGTTGAAGAAATGGAGCGCAAACTGAACATGAAGGGACGTCTTAAATATATTGGCGAGACACCTTGTAACTGTGGATGTGATTAAATATATTGGCGAAACATGTTGTAACTATGAATGGAATTAAAATCATTGGTTAAAATCATTATTACTCTAGCTAACAATTGTAAAACAATTGTTAAATATAAATCAGCACAGTCAACTTACTTTAGTTTATTTTACTACCTTTTCCATAAAATAGATTATAGATTACTGTCATGATTATAGCCTAACAATAAACGAATCAATATTTCTATGCGATTTAATGACGCAATTCAATTGTTTTCTACTGTCACGATTTCAATGTTCATATTACGATGTTTGGGGATTTACATATTACAATACGACTGCTTTATACAACTCAGTGGTTTTGGCACTGTTATTATAAGCAAGAAGAAAATTAGCCTCCTCTTAATTTTTATTACATTCTTAAGCGTCAACTCAGCTTTTCTCTTCAAAGGAGGTTATGACATTTGTTCGAACCAGACGACCAAATTTGCTCTTTGTACTAAGACATGTAAACGAGATTGCCCAGGACTATCCAGTTGTAGATAATACTCAGTACATCTTCTCCCCTTAAGGTTTTCTGATGAGAACCAACTAATGTTACTACATTTTAGTTGTTTTAGTAATACATAAGAAGGATCAAGGGTTTTACTAAATAGGATTTTGGATTTTATCCTGGTTTATATTCCTTGGGCATAGTTCATAGTGAAAAATCATCTAATTTTATAGCAATAGTTTTTTTATTGTGTTTTCAACAATTTACAATGTAAAAAAGTATGAAAATTTACCTAAAGATGCAAATAAAATGTAAAGAATATGTTACTTACATATCGAGAAACAAAAAGATAAAAAAACACCACCCCACAGTACAAGAATGAAATTTATTGACCTTAACAACCCGTTAAAATTTGTAAAGAACCTCCCCCTTACAGTAAATGTACAATGCCATTTACCCACCAACCCTCCCTTACACTATGGTGGTATTGCCCCACCCTTACATGCACGGTAATATTGAATACACATTAAAATTCTTGACAATTGGTCCATCAGAATCTTCCCATTTCAGTCATTCCCATTTTTCGATCACTCCTAATCCAATCCAAAAATTGAGAAGAACAATGACTAAACAATGCCTTTGGGGGCAATCATAAAACACCATTAATGAAATATTAAATATCAATAAAAGGAGTCAATTGGCTTGGCAAGAAACACATTTTAATCCTGAATCTTTATTTATAACAATATAGAAATTAAGGAAAGTTCTCTGTATAAAATCTCGAACCGAAAAATATGTCCTCATTATAATTTTTCAAAACGTAATTATTTATTTGATACACGAGTTAAAGGCTTGGCCGTTGGTAGCTTATTTATTGAGCAAGGAACCATCCTGAAAAAATGGCATTGGTCAGTGAGTAACCTTTTTTACGCATTTAAAATGGGGAAACCTGGATATCTGACAAGACCACAGATGGTACGTACAGAACACGCACTAACCAATCATACACTGCTAAAACCAACTGCTTGATTTCCGACGTAATTATAACGTTGACTGGAGTAAGACGTTGGTTAGTGCGCAATAACCAACAAGCAGCTGTGATAAAGTTGGACAAATGATCGAGGCTGTAATTTGTCTTATGGCCGTCCAATTACGTGTACGTATGTCCAGTTATTATTCTTTTAGAGTTAAAAAAATATTATGTGTCCATTGAGTAACCTATATGAAACATACAGTTGATGTGTTCTGTACTTGACAGTGGGAAAAATGTAGAAATAATTACAAAAGGTATAAAAGCATACTACCCTTTAAAACTTTGCGAAGGTCAATAGCAAATTTTTAAGTTGAATGAACTAATGGAATGGCTTACTATAATTGTAGATAGAGCCATACAATATTCAGAAATATCACTTATTTAATGAATTTACTTAGTTTTGGTAATTGTCATCACTCTAAATATCTCCTTATTAATATTTCGTGTAGGCCCTGTCATCAGTACCTGAATAGGGTAGTATTTAGAGAAAGTCCTCAGTACATAAATGCCTGAGGATAACTTAGAGCATACACTATTAATATGGTCATTCCATGTCAAACCTCTGTCGAGGTATATTCCAAGGAATTTAGTGGACTCCACTTCTTCTAGCACAGAGTCCGCCAGTAACACTGAGGGGCTACTTCCGAAATCAATGGGCCTCAAACAAAAGTTGATGACCTGTGATTTTGTTGAATTTGTTTTAAGGTTCAGCATATTAAAATGCTGAGCACAACTGTTCAAATCAAGGTAAACTTTTAATTCTAGATTTTCTTTACAGTTTTCACTAAAGCAAAGAGTCGTGTCATTGGCATATTGGACGAGTTGACCATGCTGCAGGGATGAACCAATACCATTGACATAAATCAAGAACAGAAGTGGGCTGAGTATTGATCCCTGGGGGACGCCATAACTCAGCTGTTTGGATTTTGAAAGTTTGTTTGAAATTTGGACTTGCTGAGATTGATGGTTCAAGATTGATTTTAACCACAGGTGTGAAACACCTCTGATACCATACGTCTCAGGTTTTTGTAGTAGTATACTGTGGTCAACGCAATCGAAAGCCTTGGAAAGGTCTAAGAATACACCTAGGGTGTGCTTACGACCTTCAAGGCCCCTGAAAATTTTATCGACAAGGCTCACAACTGCTTCTGTAGTCGATTTACCTTTCCTAAAACCAAACTGATTTTGTGAAAGCACATTGTGTTTTTCAAAAAAGTTCATCAAACGTGACATAAAAATTTTCTCGAAAATTGTACTGAACACGGGTAAAATAGAAATAGGCCTGAAATTATCTATTAAATGGAGATCTCATTTTTTAAATATTGGTGTTACTTTGGCTGCCTTAAGAGAATTTGGAAAGGTTCCATTTAAAAAAGAAAGGTTGACTAACATTGTTAATGGGCATAAAATATGCTGATAACATTTCTTAATCAGCCACATCGAAAGATAATTTATATCATTCGATTTTTTAGAATGGAGGTGACGGATCAAAGAAGCCAGTTCGTCCTCTGTAACCAGAGCTAATGCCATGGAGGCTAGTGGATTATGACAACGAGAAGGAACTGAGGATGACTGTCCCGTTACAGGCCCTTGTTGAGCTGTTGTAGAGAAGAACTGGTTGAACTCATCCACCACTCGAGTAGCATCAGTTACCAACCCGTCACCAATCTTTAATGATATATCTTTTTGTGTGGTTTTATTTTTTTTAGAATTAATTATGTTCCAGGTCGTTTTGGGTACATTACGTGAGTTTAAAATGTCTTTGTTAATTTCATAGGCCTTGGTAGCGTTTATCACCTTATTGTATATTTTCTTATATTTTTTAACATATAGTTTGAAGTTAACATTATTTGTACACCTCATTAGGTCAGAGTAAAACTTTAGTTTTTCTCTCGAGACCAAAATTCCTCGTGTAATCCAGGATCTACTTTTAAGCTGATTACAAGATTTGATTTCTTTAATTGGACAGCACAAATTTACGTGATACAAAAAACAATTTTCAAATGCATTGAAATTATCCTCGACAGAGTTGTTGTAATTTAAAAACTGCCAATTTTCTGTAGCTAACGAGTGGTTGAGAAGAGTTATATTTGCGGGCCTAGTGTCCCTTATCTTACGGCGGATAGGTGGTTCCTTTTCTGGACAGAGCCCGCTGATAACGGCCTCTAGGCCGTAATGGTCACCTACAGCTGTGTTGACCACTGTAACTACGGTGTTTGGTATGTCAGTGATAACATTATCATTTTCCGACTGAGATCCGATTGTATAACCCTTGTAGAAGAGTTCACTAGCCACTCGAGGCCAAATGATTTAAAGTATCTGAAAGTCGCTTTGTGGAGCGATTCTCAATATCAATAGTATCAATATTGAAATCCCCCACAATAACGAAATGAGATTTACTGCTGGTCGTCACGTTTGTAAGTAGCGTTTCTAATTTATAAAAGAATTCATTTATATTGCCACTAGGAGACCTGTATAAGCCAATAATAATAATGCTTTTTGTCTCTGTAAGCAGCTTTATAGCTGTTACTTCAAAATCTTTTTCAGTCGAATTTTGAATTTTGAAGGGTGTAAACTTGTAACTAATTTTTGTAAATATTGCGACACCTCCCCCTTTGAGGGAGGTTCGACAGAAGTTGTTTGCTAGTGTGTAGTTCTCAAGTTTACAGAACTCTATATTACTGTTGTGAAGCCAATTTCTGACAGAACCAGTACGTCTGGATAGAGTTCTTTGCATAAAAGATTAATATCGTCCAGTTTGTTAGTTGCGTACTGTGCGTTCTGATGGAAATATTAATGTTTTCATTGGGTATTTCAGATTTTAAATGTGTGTCCGAATTGTTTTGGAATTTAATGTGTCTCGAGTAGTTAGTTCTCGAGTTCTTGGTGTAAGGCAGGGCCAGCACCTTTATCAGTCCTTCTTTTCTTTATTATCAAGGATCAGTGAAATAATTAAAAGTTCATGTTTATTAAAATGCACGTTAGTTGTAATTCAATAACAGGTGTTCGGTGTGACCTTCATAAAACGACCTCTGTTTCTTTTGTCTCTGTTTATCCCTGTGACTCGTATCACTTATTCGCAACTCATATTCGGCCATCGTTACTCTAGGCGAGGCAGAATATATCCTCTAGCCCATTCTGCAATGCAGCTGAGCGTTCATGTAACATCACGACTCCTTTCCCGTGCTGTGCTTTTTTCAAGTGATTCCTTTGTTTGAAACGTATTTCTGTAGATGTGGTCTTCAATAATTGATTAAAATATTGATTAATTAAAAAATAAATAAAAATTATTTTAAATAACCTCTTTTTCAATTGTAAACCGGTATATGTAGTTAAAAAGTGTAGGTTAGGTTAGGTTATGTTAGATTAGGTTAGGTTAGGCATAGTGTCCAGAGGTTTTCTTCTGACTCGAAAAGAGTAGACTGTTATCTCAAATATAAAAAACTATTAATAACATTCGGCTTCTATGTTGATATCATAAAATGAAATATACATTCTTGGTCGAAAGAAATAAATACTTCATCATCGGTTTTATTCATAACAAACTATGAATTTTTACCTAATGATGAAATTAAGACCACATCTTAGTCTGTAGCAATATTAGTACTAGTAGTGATAATTTGTCTTATTCACTCTTTAGTTATTAATAACTAGTTTGTAAATTACTTTAAGATAAGTAATATTATTATTTAAATGCTTACTGAGTTGAAATCCCAATCATCTAACCCATGTAAGTCTAAATTGCAGGGACCTATGTCAGTAATACCGGCTGTGGCCATCCTAACTCCTAGACAAACCATACCTACTGCGGCAATCAACATGGTACACTGTTTCTGTCAGCTGACATCTGGACGAGTTGTTTAAGTAACCGTCTCATCGTGAGACGGCTCATTGATTATTTTGAAGACCACGTCTCACGTCTTCCAGCTCATCGTGCGCCTCGTGCACATTACTTCGCTCATTTTATAAAGTTATGAACACCATGCGTCACGTTTCTATGAGTCACTTGTTTACAACTTTACAGGAAAGTAATTACTGTTTCCAACTAAAATGTATATGTTCTCCCATTACGAAAAGATGCAAAACAGAATTTGATGATAAAACATCTGAAAGTTTGGTCATGCTTCTTTGAACATATAAAAATGCACGGTAAATAGTTATTTTAAGAAATCGTAAATCTTAATTGGTTGACATGATTATGTTGTGACTGATACAGTTACTCAGTAGTAAAAATTATTATGAAAACACTAAAGAGAATTTTTATCCATCTTCTAAATAAATGTTTGATATTCATAAAATGAAAAATCCCAAGAAAATAAACAACCACTAACACGCTTTACTATGGGGGATTAATACGTTATTTACAAAGGGATTCTGAAAAGGTTGGTACATCGACTAATGCAAAAATGTTTCCAATAGATTCAGTGTATAAGGCAATAACGAACTCTATGACTCACAAAGTTCCAACACGCGGGAAGCACAGTGTATTTTTGAAAGACTGCAGTACCGAGGCCAGGTCTCCCAGCGCAGCACCCACCACGACGAGCACTTGCACTTTCGAAATGCGAGGCTGGAAGCTGGTCGGAGAAGTTTCTCCTTTGTTTTTCCCATGCTGTACATGCTCGAGTATGTTCAATCTTTGCGATGTCCTAGGTTAAAAACCTTAAATTTACTGTAAGCAATGAATTAAATAACTATAAATTACTTACGTATAGAAATAAATTGAATATAGAATAGATTTCATATAGTATATATTTAATTTTAGGTTTCAGACAACAGTTATTTTTTTAAACAGACATGTGTATAAAAATGTTCGCAATGAAAGACAGTTTAATTTTTTTGCTATGTATCAAAATGAAGTTATTTTTATTTTATTTTGATAATACATATGTATAGAATATATTTGTTAAGATAGGCCTATTTGTATTAATACATAATAGGAAAACATTATTTCTTAATAACAAATCTTATTCTAAAAATTCTTTATGTTTATGGATGCAGTTACAAGTTGGATGTGAAGATGACAGCAGTTTCTCGTATTGTCAAAATATTTGATATTTTTCTATTTAAATTTTGATTTATTCATAAACATTATATGTACATAGGCTAATGGAAAAATTCATAAATACAGTATTAAAAATAATTTTAACTTGTTTTGTGAAATTGTGCGTACTGTTCTTATTTTTGATTAAATTACGTTGATTGTTCATTCACTTGTTTGAGTTTAGTCACGAATTTTAGTTTATGTAGAGGAATGATCAATTAAAATCTTCTATTCAAGTTAAAAAAAAAAAAACATATTTATTTTGTAATAAAGTAGTCTTAATCTCATATAATAACATTTGTATTACAAATAATAATTATTTATAGCGTATGGTTTATCGGCTACCATTTATTAATTTAAAAAATTAAAACAGCTGTAATATATATATAGGGTGAATGAAAAGTAAGTTGCACACCTCTTTGACCTTTTTTTAGGTATGTGAAATCTGTTTAAGACAATTTTATTAGATACAAAGGGATAAACTAATAATAATATGTTTTTGACCCTCAAGAAAAAGGGGGTGTTGGGTAATTCAACATTTTCAAACAGCACTTATAGTCTTGTAGCGTATTATTTGAAAGGTCTTGGGTTTACTGTGTGTGTATGGGCGGGCGGGTGGGTACTATCACTCTACGTGTATGGGTGGGCGAGTGGGTACTATCACCGTACGTGTATGTGTGGGCGGGTGGGTACTATCACTTGCGTGTATGGGTGGGCGGGTGGTTACTATCACTGTACGTGTATGGGTGGGCGGTTGGGTACTATCACTATACGTGTATGGGTGGGCGGGTGGGTACTATCACTGTACATGTATGGGTGGGCGGTTGGGTACTATCACCATACGTGTATGTGTGGGCGGGTGGGTACTATCACTTGCGTGTATGGGTGGGCGGGTGGGTACTATCACCATACGTGTATGTGTGGGCGGGTGGGTACTATCACTTGCGTGTATGGGTGGGTGGGTGGTTACTATCACTGTACGTGTATGGGTAGGTGGGTGGGTACTCTCACTTGCGTGTATGTGTGGGCGGGTGGGTACTATCACCTGCGTGTATGGGAGGGTGGGTGGTTACTTTCACTGTACGTGTATGGGTGGGTGGGTGGGTACTACCACTGTACGTGTATGGGTGGGCGGGTGGTTACTATCGCTGTACGTGTATGGGTGGGCGGGTGGGTACTATCACTGTAACTTACAATAACCTAGGTTACAGTTATTGTAGATCACATAACACAAATGGTAGCAAATAAAAATTACACTTAAGGATTTGAAATAGGACCACTCTACAAGAAATGGCAGCCTCTCAAAGTGTTGACCATCAGGGGAAAGTAGTTTGGGAGAAACTAAACTTTTTCAAATAAATATGACTTATAGTCTTGTATGATATCATGTAAAGGTCTTGGTTACCTGATAAAAAATACACTAAGTTTGAAATATTAGCACCAATATTGGAAAAAATGTTGGTTAAATAAGTATCTTTTTCAACGTTATGAGTCACAATAAAGCTAAGTTACTTTTGGTGCTGCCATTTGTTTTAGAGTGGTAAGATTAAAAACCTTTAAGTTTATATTATATTTGATAACCAAGACATTTAAATTGATCATTTACAAGATCAATCAATTTGAATTTAAAATTTTGAGTTCCCCCTTCCCCTGAGGGTCAACTTTTTGAATACGATCGTTATTAGTGTTGCCCTTGTATCTAGTAAGATTGCTACAAACAGATTTCACATATCTAATATAACATAAAAGTTAAGGGGGTTACAACTTTCATGTGATAGTCTAAAAGTAATGTAATATTAATAAAAATATGAAGTGATTTCCAGTTACAAAGAGAAATCTAATCCATCAAGCCATTTAGGACCTGCCTCACTGATTATCTTTATATTTGCTAATCCCTCCTTAACAAAACGCAGGATCTTTGTAACAATCTGTAACTATGTGATCCATTGTTTGGGTAGACTCCCCACAATCACATTAAATAAGTTGAATTAATGGGTTTTTATGTAAATCCATAAAGAATAACAATTATTCAATACAAAAATTCAATTGTAAAATAAAAAAAACAGGTACACACAAATGTTTACTGAAGTCGTCTCGTGATACACTGGTACGGTTCTTCACTTATTAAATTATATCATCAATAATACGAGCCGAATTCTTTAAACTGAAACCCGTGTTAAGAACCATGCTTACGGGGGGGGGGGGGCAACGAAATAAAGTAAATTTAAAAGCACAAATCAAGGTTACAATTTTTAGAAAAGTCATGTAAATTACAATATGGCTAGATGGCTAATAAACACATGCATATATTTGAGAAATAATTTTATCGCAACCACCAAAATATAACAACAACTAACGAAATGATAAAGTTTGCATGGAATGAATGCTGATGATCGACTAATAAGCACATATTTTTATTAACAATCAGTTTTATCCCTGTGAAAAAAACAATTACTATTTTTTGCCTACGAAATTATGTCATAATAAGCAATTTTTAATACTAAATAACTATTCAGGTTTATTTGACAACACTATGATGGGTTTGAGATCGGAAAGTCCACGATTCCCTAAAAATAAAGCGGAACGGATATGGTTTGGGAACCTATCAATACTGACACCCACTTCCGTTACAATAGTTGTAGCCTGTGCTTCGATCGGTATGATTATGGATGGGTGGTCTGAAACATGGAGGAGGCCGAGATTGGTCTGCATTATTTACGGAACTACAAGACCTAAGATTACATGTGAACACACGCATAGGCTCAGTGGGTTTACAGCGGACAAAATGAACGGTCACAGATGTAGGTAGACAAGAAGGGTGGAGTTACAATGTCTTATGCAGTTTTTCTCAATTGCTTATTTATTTTCAAATCGAATTTCTCACCCAGTACTATCTGGGTTATAGCATGGAACAGTTTTGATGAAAGAAATGAGTTCCTTATTAACAATCCGATAGTATCTGAAGTTGAGATGAACATCCTTCGTAGGAAGTAAACACTGCTAAATCGGCCCCAAACTGGAGTGGGCAGATGCAACTACAGGAAATATTAATGGGGATTGACACTAGATCAGCCATGTGATTGCGGGGAGTCTATCCAAACAATGGATCACATAGATACAGATTATTACATAGTGCCTGAGCTCATTTGGAAGGGATTAGCCAACATATATAGAATCAGTGAGGTAGGATAGACTCGATGTATTGGATTTAGCTTTGTGACAGATCACCTAATATTTGTATTAATATACATAGTCACTTTTGAATCTTGATCAAAGTTTATATATCGTATGTTTTTTTTAAATCAATAAGTGATAGTTGACAACAGACCATACGATAAATATTTTAATTGCTTGGCTTACAAAATTTTAAGGTACGGAATTTTGGTGGGCTCTTTGGTTAAAGAAAAAAATTGGTCCGGTTAAGGAGGATTCTTTTCCAATGATCAGGGTAGAGGTGGTGGTAATGTGGGAGGGGGGTTGGAGTTTATAAAATGAGAGAGGGGGTTATATAAGAATGGAGTAGTTGGTTTGTGGCTGAAGATGTTTTTCGTTGATACAAAATCACATATGACGAATACAGTCAACCTAACTGGCATTACTAATAACAATATTCCAGATCAATTAAAGAGAAAAAAGGCACCAATGAGAGTTCATATTTTTGTAACTATTTACTTGGTTCCAGCCACTGAGTTTAGTTGGAAGTTTATTAATGAATGTACAATTTAAATTAGAAATGTTATATAAGTTCATTAAAAAACAGTGAGGTGCTTGTTGCCCATTACCCAATTAGTCCTTAAAGCCATTTGAAAAAAATTTAACCTAGATTTTTGCTTTTAAATTTATTTTATCCACTCCTCTCCCACCTTGTTCTTGATACAGGTTTAAATGATTTTGTCCGTAATAATGATCATTTGGAGCAATAACTGTACTAGTAAACCTGGAGATGATTTTTGTCAAATTTTTAGTGAGTATGTCTATTTTTACAGTTAAACGTGTGAAACTTAAATTACTATTCTTGATAGTTTTACATAAAAAAAGTCACATAACTTATGTTCCTCTTAATTGGATCTTTAATGATCAAAATGTTTTCATTTCAACTTACTACAATTAATAGTAATCATTAACCGTACGCTCGTAATATAAAAGCATGTTTTATCTTGCTGACGGTAAGGCCTCTTTCACACGAGGCGATTTTCGTTCGTGCGAATTATTCACGGAATCTTCCTAAATCTATTGAGCATGAGAGAATATGAGAGCGTACACACTAGCAGCCGCGCGTTCTCTGTTCGCGCGGCTTCCGCGCGGATGCAGTCAACAGTTCGCCTGCCCTCGAGAACTGGCGGATGCCGCGCGAACGCCGCGCCGCCAGAAACCCTTCTGGGCATTGGTTCACTATTGGTGTCTTCACATTGAGCGGAAGTCTATCGCGTGGAGCACAAACCTAACCTTTATTTTGTTGGTACTAGGCCTAGAACCTGGTGTTGTTAACTGTATTCGTATAATTTTTAATTATTTCAGAGTTAATACCCTAGGGCCTAGGTAGTGTTTTCGTTTCGTAGGTAGTAGAATAGTTTGTTTGAAATGGCCGTAAAAGAAATAGATCTGGAGTTGCACATTAGCCTTGTGCACCAGAGGCCGGTGTTATGGGACAAAACTTTGGAAGTTTATAGAAACCGAACAAGAGATGGTTGGCGAGAGATTTGCCTCATACTCGACGAAGACTTCGAAAATAAAAGTGATAGGCAGAAGAAGGAATTTTGTAAGTATATTTACATATCTTATAAATGTATTAAGCTTATAGTTTATAATAATGTGTTTATTCATTGTGTACATGCCCCATCATGGATATTAATATTTAAATAAGTCCGTCTGATTTAAAAATGCCTCTGTATGATCATGATCCCAATAAATAACTAAATAAAATAAAACAATAAAATACGAAACCTTTTAAAAATAGACTTAACTCAAAATAAGGCATAAATGTAATATGTCAAATGACCATAGGCTATTTGTATTATAAATATTATACATACTGTACCGACAAACTAATATAGTGATATAATTATTTTATTTTATTAAATTAATTAATTAATTGTTTTATAATAATTAAATAATTTAATTAATTAGTATAATATTAAATAAATAGCCTAATAATATTCGTAATATAAACATTTGGTCACGTAATACAGACCAATATTTTAATACTTTTAAAATTTTATTCTAAAAATATTAGGACTGGTGACCCAATTTATAAACATATAGTATTACAAATAAATAATTGTATTCCTAATACTGTATCAACATATTTTTATTGTGCAACATTATATTATTTATTTTTATAAAAATATGTACACAAGCTTTTATGAGTCCTTATTGAAGTTAAGTTTAATAAATTCTAGGGCTAAAAAATAAACTTCAAAATGACCATTGTAATTTATCAAAAAATGTACATTTATTTTTTATTAAATTATAAATGAAATAAACCAATATAATACAATAAATAATTTTATTTCGTTAGGCCTTTCACCAACTAATTTGACATCTTCAGACATAAAACACAAAATGAAGGTAATTTTTTAAAATTATAGAATAGGTAAACAGTAAATAAAAACATATGATAGAAATAATTTATTTATTGATCAGATCAACTTTGTACAATGTCAAATACATAGGGTACATTATCATATACTTTGCAAGTTCTAAGGTAATGAGCCAATATCAGACATGAAATAATCAGCCATAACATTTCTTAACTTGTTTGATGGTATTCCTCCACGAATAAGTTCAGCATTTTGGGGTAGGTCCGACAATTCCACGATTGTTAAGGTGTCCTCTTCATGGTACCCGTCCAACTCTCTCACGTAGTTGTGAAGCACAATACAAGCTTTCACTATGCTTATTGCGAAATCAATGCCAATGAAAAACACGCCACTTATTACTAAGGATTACAAAGCTGCACTCAACGTACCATCTAGTTCTGCTCAGTCTGTAGTTGAATACTTTTTTGGTTACACTGAGGCTATGTCCTCCAATTGGTGGAAGTAATTTTGTGCTTAGTGGAAAAGCTTCATCTCCCAAAAAGAAGTAAGGGATTTTTGTGGAGGTCGTGCCAACTAATGGCTTAGCGTTTGGTAGTTCAATTCCTCCTGATTGAATACTGGTCCATAACGAGCACTGGTTAAACATCGATGGGTCACTCTCCGATCCGTAAGAACCTACGTCAACATAAGTGAAACGACGATTGGCATCGCTCACCGCTAGTATAACTATAGAAAAGTAGCCTTTATAATTGAAAAACATAGAACCACTGTGTTCTGGTTTTACTACTCTAATATGCTTTCCATCCACAGCTCCAATACAATGAGGAAAGTTTGCTTTTTTTCAAATCCTTCTGCTATTTCCTCAAGCTTAGTTGATGACAGATGTGGAATACAATCCTTGCGAAGAACAGTCCAAATAGTCTTACATACATCCCTTACTATCTTGCTAGTTGTTGATATTCCCAAGTTGATCCCAAGTGGAAAACATAATGAAAATCTGTAAATGTACATCCACTTGCCAGGAACCTAAAAAGAAGACAACAATTATAAATTTTGCCATATGTTGTAAAATTATAATTAGATTTTTTTTGCAGGTTGTTGTCTTTTGAAGAAATGGAAAAATATTAGAGATGCATGGATGAAGTCTTGCTGGAAAGACACGGAGGCAAAAAAATCTGGTGCTGGTGCTACCAAGATAAATAAGTATGTATTTCATGATCAAATGTTGTTTTTGAAGAAAACCATTGAGCATCGTCCTACAGAAGATAGTTTGGATCAGGGAGATGAATGAACAGAACGTTCAGCAGACGTAAGCTATGCAGAAAACAGCGAGACCAACCAGCAGTTAACAGAAATCAATGTCTCTTTATGTAGTAAAAAGCAGGGTGACCCCAATACCCATGACCTGCCATCAAACTCGTCCAATAGTAAGAGGGCTGTTACCCTTTCGTCACAGCCTAAGAGGAAAAATAATAAATTAGATGAATTCGAATTAAAAATGTTAGATGCAATTGAGAAGGGTAAGAGTGAAGAAAGTCCACATATGATTTTTTTCATGGAATCATGCCAACAGTTAAAAATCTTAATGAAGAGCAATTTCTGGAGTTTCAAATGGGAGTTCTTCAAGTCCTTAAAAATATCAAGTCTCAACGTATGTCACACCTGTGATATTCCACCCAATCACCAAACACATATAACTCTTAATAGACCAATCCACCTACCTCTGCACACACGATTCCTTAGGACACACTCTACACCCACCATAAAAACACTAATGCTTCATATAATCATGTTTTAAAATAACATTACACTGTAAGATAGGTTTAATATAGCTAAAGACCTAAAATGTTTCCTAAAATTCTGTTTTCTCTAGAAATAAGAGAGCCGTTGGTGGAAAACATCAAAACTAAACATATAAAATAAGAATCAGCTAGAAGTTTAATAGAAATTCTGCTATACGAATAAAAAAAAAAATAAAAATACGAGAAAAAGTTAGGTTAAAAAAATACGAGAGGAAGTTAGGTTTGAAAAAATTAACATAGAAATAGTTAGGTTTAAAAAAATTAACATAGAAAAAGTTAGGTTTAAAAAAATGAATACAGAAAAAGTTAGGTTAGCAAACATCCGAAAAGTTCAAATAAAATTACCAAACTCAACAAAATGTCCCATTTTTTTGACTTTTGTTAATTTTAACAACTTTTCTTATGTTTGCTAACCTAAATTTTTCTATGTTCATTTTTTTTCTTTTTCTATGTTCATTTTTTTAAACCTAACTTTTTCTATGTTAATTTTTTTAAACCTAACTTTCTCTCGTATTTTTTTAAACCTAACTTTTTCTCGTATTTTTTTTTACTTGTATAGCAGAATTTCTATTAAACTTCTAGCTGATTCTTATTTTCTATGTTTAGTTTGGATGTTTTCCACTAACGGCTCTCTTATTTCTAGAGAAAACAGAATTTTAGGAAACATTTTAGGTCCTTAGCTATATTAAACCTATCTTACAGTGTAATAATGTTATTTTAAAACATGATTATATGAAGCAATAGTGTTTTTATGGTGGGTTTAGAGTGTGTCCTAAGGAATCGTGTGTGAAGAGGTAGGTGGATTGGTCTATTAAGAGTTATGTGTGTTTGGTGTTTGGGTGGAATATCAGAGGTGTTATGTAATGTTCAAGTTGATGGTGTATCAGAGGTGTTGTATGTTGAGTAGGTTGGTGACCAACCAATAGTATTATATGTAGAGTGTGTGGTTGGACTTTTTTTTCTGTTGAGTAGGTAGATGGTCGATGTAGAATGTATGGTAAGTCTTGTATGTTAAGTAGATAGTCTGACAACATTCTTTTTATGGGAGGGTGATTGGTCTATCAAGAGAAATGTGTGATGGGTAGGTGGGTAGGAGAGTCTTACTACTGGATAGGAAGGGTATTAGTGTTTGGTAGGTAGTTTGTACATGTGCTTATGGATAGGTAGATGGACAATCAAAAGCCTTATGTGATGAATAGAAAGGTGATCTATCAAGAGTGCAGTGTTGAGTAGGTAGGTGGGTGGTCAATTAAGTCGTATGTTTGGTAGGTAGGTCATCCATGAATGTTGGGTGTCAATCTAAGGTTTTATGTAATGGTTAAGTGGATGATCTATCAAGAGTAATGTGTAGGCATATGGTCCATCAAGAGATGTGTTTGTTTGGTAGGTTGGTGGACTGTTAAGTCATGATTGTATGGTGTGTGGTTGGGTCTCTGGTAATGGTGTATATACATTTTCTGGTTGAGTATTTTACAGTCAAAAGGAACCATACTTTCTTACTGTTAATGTCAAAGTGTCTACAATAGACACATTTCAACTAACTATTCGTTTATTTGTTTAATACGTAAAGAATCATTAGTACCAAGTTTTGTTAAAATCAGACTTAAAATCTGTTCCTATTGGCTACTTACACTTTGTCAAATGTTTGGAGTCACCTAAATAGCTATGTAGGTTAAACAATTGATTTACAAGTGATACATCAGTTTCGTACGTTGTTTGGAGCTCAAACTAAGTTTATTAAGTTTCTATAAGAGTATTTTAAAGGATTTTTTTAATGTTTAGGACAAATATCATTGTTATGACACTGAATTTTAATACATTTAGGGAATTATAACATATTTTTACACAAATATCCCTATTTATGGACATTTTAACTCAACTTTAAGGGGTATGGAGAGTACTATGTTGGTAGTTCTTCCTTGATTTGAGAAATTTTTCAACAATTACATTTTTATGTAAAATGACTCTTTTTCTGAAATTTGTATGTATCTTTGATTTTTTTCTTACTTTTAGATGGAATTTACTCTTTTTATAGAAAGTTTTACCATATCTTACTAAGATCACTTCCTGATTCTGTACTATACCATGATCTTTCTCGCAGATTTTATTAATGTTTTTGATTTAACCAGTTTTTTCATGGTGAGTATTTACTACCCTCAAGTAAGCTGAAGGCAAAACTGAAGGGCATTGCCCAATTCCCATGGGACGCGCCTGATAGAGGACTGGTAATGCCCCACTGTTATTTTAGTGTAATGAGCCCAAACCTCGCTCATTACGGTGGTAGCCAGCCAAACAAAATGCTACCTCCCGGTATTATTTTTGTATTTTTTTGGGTCCCACTGTAAGTAAAGACATCACTTTACTTAGAGAAGCCTTTCAATGTGACGTACAGACTTACAAAGGGGTTTTATATATACATTTGTTTTTATTATTTTTTGATTCTGTACTTTTACAGTACATTTTTGTGTTTTTTTTCCTTTTTTGTAAGTCACTGTCCCTCGCCCACGGGACCTACGGATATTGTCCAGCCATAGAGTGTAACATTCAATCATACACGTACATTACGAGGGCCGGGACTGCGACTCGAGGTCTTACGGGGTTAAGTCCAGCCCCAAGTTGCAGGACCACTTATGGACTTATGCGTTTTATGGCTGCCTTAGAGAACAGTCGGGCTTTTTTTTATTGAATTTGGCCCGCCCTCACCTCGACGTTATGGTATTCTATAGAAATTCACACAGAGCTGGAGATAGCCGTAATTAAATTGTAGTTTTGTAAACTCACAAAAGTGTCCATATTATAACAGAATTTACTTTACCGATTGTTTTTTACAGGTTGACGGTAAAAGAGTTTACTCAAAACTAACTTAACATTACTTACCTGGCGTAAGAGTTACCGTAATCAAGAAGAAGGTTCGTTCAGTACGAGGTTTTTACATTGCACTACGATTGGGTTGAGCCCATCCAATGTCGTAAATTGGGTTTCTACGGACATGTTAGTAACCATGGGTTACAATCTCATTCCATCGCTTTTTTTAGTAGTTGGAAGTATATAATCTTTATATTATTAACAATGAGAAGCAAGCTGATATTTCGCCTTTGTGACACAAGTGTTTGGCGAGCCACATCATGTAACAGTGTGGTACTTGTTGACTTTTTATATACGTACATTGAAACTTCTGGTTTTTTACATTTTTAAATGTACACAAAGTAAAATCTAACCAAACAGATAAGTTATGTACAAATATTCATATATACAAAAAACTGTCCAATATTACGTTTTCAATATGATACTGTGGTAAATATTTTTAGAACAGTTTAACAAAGTTCTGATGTAGTGGAATAACCGATTGGCGCCATTAGTGCAAGTGATAAGAACAGGATGTGGGAAAGGAAGGAGGTAAGGGAGTGGCAGTCAGTCAATCATGGAGAGGATAGAGATTGAGGAACGTTTTGATGAACTTAGTCAAAGTTTTAGAGACTGGTTTTATATTGATGTATTAGTTGTGTGTATTGGTATTATTATGCTTTTTATTTACATCATGGTTTTAATTTTATAAGGTGAGTTTTTATTTTATTTTAGTTTAGGTTTTTTAGTTGGGTAATCATGGTCGTGTTCTAAAGCTCGTTTTTTACTAATTAAATTGTGTCCGTATGCTATTGTATCTATACCGTTTTCTAAGATGTATCTTTTATTGTCAAAGGAAGAAAGTGATAAGTTTGAAATGTGTTGTGTGTCAATGATATGTTTGTCACTGCGAATGTTTAAAGCGGATGTTGTTTTTAACGAATGATTTAAAAGACAGTCTTTATACATATCATGTTTTAGTTGTTTTTTTATCGCTACTCGGGGGACGCCTTTAGCCACCTTCTTTTCCTCTAGATCTGAATTTAGAACGGAGTAGCATTTTGCTCTCAAGCCTATTATTTCCCTAGCCGGATTTGAGTTTACCTCGTCTTTAAATTTTCCTAACATTTTTTTGTTTTCTACACCGTAGCATGGGTGGCTGGGTGGATAGTCAGACGTATCAAAAAAGTGTAATTCATTTTTCATGTCTGCGTAAACGTCGGGAGTATATACATTGTAGAATAGTGAGTCTGTGTCAGTCATACAAAGCTTAACATTTTCCTTATACTTTGCAAATGCCCAGTTGTAGTAAAAGTTATACATGATAAATTTTGAAATTTCCAATACTGTAAATCCAACATAGATAGGTCTGTTTAAAAAGATTGTTTGTTTTTTCAAGCCCAATCCGCAATATCTTTATTGTAAGCAAAAAATGTTTTAAGTCTGGGACTAGCTGTCCATTTAACCAATTGTTTTTCGTTATTTACGAGTTTGAAATCAACACGCGACCTAACATTTTCCAAGGATTTCCCGTACGTAGCGTTGTTCATTAACTTAAAAAAATCTTTTTCAATATTATTTTCGCTTCTTTTCTTTTTTCCGTATTAAAATCAATAAATGGGGCTAACCAGGCAGACTGTTTAAAGCTAACAGCTCTGTGGACTTTGGTTACTATCAGTCCCAATTGTAAGTAAAGTTTTAGAGTCCTGTAGCGTAAAACGTACTTGGTTTTGTCATATAGAGTAGTTAGTAATTTTTCAGTCTTTGGGGGTTTATAGTTAAGTTCGTCTAGTAAGTCCTTACAGTAAGGTGAAAGCATGTCGTCTGTAACTACTTTTCTTTCTGGGGCTAGTGGAAAGTCTGAATGTAGGCTGTGTAAATGGTCTGGGTAGTGTAAGTCAACTTCTAAAATGTAACCTATGTCAGAGTCGTTGGGTACTTTTGTAAAGTCAATGTCTTGGGGGTCGATCCACTTAAAGTTAGACTCTGGGAGTCTGTCTGACATACTGGTCCCGTACAAATTGTTACAGTCGAGATAAAGTAAGTAATTAGTTGGTTTTTTGTTGTCAAATTCAGGAAGGTAAGTGTTGTTGGCCTGGGTGTACCGGTTAGGTATCATGGAGACACCACCCCGGATCCCAGACTCGACAAATAGGTGTTGATAAATTTCGGTGAGTAGTTCAAGATGTATGTCTGTCATTTTTAGCATGGAATTCCATGCAAGTCTGGGGGCAGAGTAGACGTTACACGGCTCAATAC
>JAQJVL010006470.1:0-28911 GCA_035578905.1 Stictocephala bisonia | reverse complement strand
TATAACTTTTTACAAATCAGAACTCATTCAGATGTTCAGTCTACAAAAAGACTCAGTCTACAAAATTCAGGGGACCAAAGAACTTGGACCAGTTAACAATCAAGAACAATCCAACGCCAAAAAACAACTTTCAAAATGCAGAATTATAAGTATGTTTTGTGAAGTAGTATTTAATAAACACTTCTTGGACATTTTATATATTTTTTATTTTATAGTGACATATTTTCTTAACGTCATATAATATATCAGTTCAACAAAGGTGAGATATCTCACAGCATATTATTTAACAATATAATATTCTAAACCTCTATACATAATTAATATTTAGTTAGCAAAAGATTACAATTTTGTCATAACTTAAAAATATCTAAAACAGTAAACAATAAAATGGTAATACTTACTAATTATTACTAAATAATTGATAAACTAAAATAAACGTATTAAAATTTGCAATTTAATAGCGAAAATCACTTATTGGGTATATATTTTCAACAATAAGGTTGCTTCAGTGCCATTTATAAACAAAAGTTTGCTATTTTGTTGTTGATGTATATGTACATATCTGGTAGTAACACGATAACTGTGTATATCTTTCTTTAAGATATGTGTGACACACTTAATAGTGAAATAATTTAACATGATATTGCAAGATGGCATATTACCGTAGCTAGATATTTGTGCACCTATGTCTGGATATGACATTTGCATCATTAGGGTTAGTAAGCTCCTTGGACTGGTATAAGTGAGAACATAACTGTAGACAGGACAAGCAGAGTGTTTGAGAAAATACTTGCGAACTTTCTCATTGGCCCAAGTAAAGTCCACATCAGTTATGAACTGAAACAAAATTATGACTTGTATAAACTTCCTGAAATCAAATCAGTTTTGAATGTTTTATTGCTATCTTTTCATAGTAGTGTTTTTACCTGAGTATGTCATATAAAACATTAAATTGATCTTAGTTATAATTGAATAGTTATAAACAACTATATCATACTTGAATTGGTGACTGTAATTATTTTGAGTGATCTGATGTATATCCCACTGTAATCTTTGCCTTGTACACATTTAAATATTTTCACAAAACTCTAAAATTTAGAATGATTTTAACACAATTTTTTAAACTGTTTTTTAGACATTCTTTTAATTTATATGCAAGCAATTTATGGGAGCGTTCTGGCTGAATCCCATACAAATCATTCAACATCCTGACACTAATAAAAGTAGGAAAACAAGCCAAATTCATGACAGGGCTCACCAAACAGAAGATCCAAATTCCTGTGATATAAGAAACTTGGGACTCTAACTCAAATGCAATGAGTTACAATAGCTACAGAATTTTCAAAAGCGAAACAAACAAGACTGATTGTAAAGGAGCATCACTATTTGGCATAATCTTTGTAATAGAAAAAATATAAATAAAATCCCATCAACAATTTATTGATGAACATGTGGATCAAATTAATCAGCAAATATTACACACTTATCAACACCAGGGTGATTAACAGTCTGTTAAAATTGAGTTAGTCAAGGTCATAAAGAATGGGAGAACAACTCCAAGAAGAAAACTCGTGGAAACCAATCAGACTAGGAACTAACTACACATAACTTACTTAAGGTTTCTAAATAATTTATCAATATTAACTGAAGATGAACATACGACATTCAAACAGATCAAGTCATGAAATTGCACAGAAAAGTGATGCTACAAATCTCCTTTAGAAAGCTTGAGTTTTTGTACATCAAGACCAATACAAACAAATCCAACCAACACAAAATATAGTAACATTATAGAGTGCCACACTTCAAATATCCCTTGGGAATTTACAGAACCCAAAGGGCCAGAAACAATATTGCAATATAACAGAATATAAAAAACCAAGAAAGCACTTAAGACGTTATAGACCTTTATAACAATACATCCATGTCAGGAAATACTAAAATCAGTCATTACAACACCATTATCAAACTAGCCTTTTTTTATGGAAGCGAGACACTAATCCTCATTAGAACTGAATGTAAACTGGAGGATATTAAATAAAGGAGGAAGAAAAAGAATTAATAAAATCATTGGTGTTAGACAAACAAAAGATGGATATAAAATAATGTGAAAATTTCCTGGAGGGGTTTGGACAGTTGTCAATGTTCCTTAACAATGTTTGTAGACTAATACAAAATGCTTTCATGATGTAACCTTAGATGAGTCGCCTTGGACTTGTTGATGAATCGCCTTGGATGAGTCCCAGCTAACTGCTGGAGTCTTCAGCGACTTGTCCAAGGCTTTTGATTGTGTCGATCATGCATTGTTGTTTGAAAAGTTAAAATTAGTGGACATTAAAGGATCAGCCCTAGAAATACTCAAATCTTACATTCCAAAACGTAAACAGCGAACATTTATAGTTCAACTAACTAAATAACTATGCAAGGTTCAACTCAAAATGGGCCAGTGTTGAGTATGGTGCTCCCCAAAGCTCACATTGGGGCCTTTGCTGTTTTTAGTTTACAAAAATGATTTGCCACAGTTTTTTCCTGAAAAAGTGCGTACTCTCACTCTTTTTGCTGATGATACCACAGTCCTATTAACCTTTTTGCCAACGTTCTGTTATCCAGATGTCCAAAAAACTATGCATAAAGTGCCAAAAATTATGCTGAAAGAAAAAAGGGACGTTAAACTTTTTTATCTCATAAATGTATTTTAAATAAAAATAGCATGTTTAACACAAGGCTGTAATATGTTATTTAAATAGGCTGGTTATTTATGTATAAATAGGTATACAAATTATTACTAATAAGTAATAAATTACAGAGATATGAATTAATTAATTACACACTGTACAAATTGATAGAAACACTGTTACTGGCAGAGAGTAACTTTGAAAAATCATCTGGCACTGAAAGGATTAAAGAGGAAAAGCTTCAGAGACTTAGAGGATGACACTACAGATAATCACAAAAATAAGCAAATGGTTTTGCAATCATGGTTTGTTACTTAACAAAGATAAAAGAAATGTATTAGAATTTTAATTAAAATCTGACTTTAATACTATATCAATCGGTAATATAGATAATGTACAATTTGTAGGCATTAACCTTGACTCAAATCTTATTACAATTACTACACAATTATTATCTTATCAAATTATTACACAATTTTATCATATAATAGAAGTAGAAGTGACATTTTGTTGTGCAAGTGCTGTACAGTTGGCAACACCTCATCCACCTATCTCAAGTGTAACTGTATATCCAGTGACTGAAGAAGTGGCCCCGAAATATTTCACTATTCAATTCTTTGTTATGTGATTGTGTCTGTCTACAGTGTACCAGTCTACCAAGTTTATCAGGTATGCTGCTTTCCTTTCCTTTCATTACTACTGAAATCCTAGGCCTAGTGCCCCAAATTTAACCTATATTTTTACTGTAGTGAAAGGAGTTTTCTACTAAATATAATCAACAAGTTCTAACTGTTCCAAATATTACAAAAATGCAATAAATTAACACTCAAAAGTCTTGTTATTATATACTATAAAAATAGACCACACTACACTATAAGTATAAATATCCTTCTCTAGGAATTTGGTTAACTCACATCAACAAATCCTTTGATGTCATCAATCTCCCAGGACAGTGTGTTTTTATTGGTGTAGAATTCAAGTATTTCTTTACCTAGAGCTCTTTCCTCTTCACTTCCAGCCGGAATATTTAGATCATGGGGCACCATCAATGATAGATCTTTATTCACTCTTTCAAATTCCACTTCTTTTACTGAAACAAATTTTATTTTCCTTCTATTTCTTTAAACTCACTAGATTAATGCAATATAATTTTAATGAGAGTTTGAGTGCTGGGGAGCTTTTGAAGTGCTTAGTGTTTAGAAGAATCGGCTTAGATTCTTCATAAAATTTTGTTGCCACAAAATTAGTTTAAGCACACTGTGTGCATTGCAAAATGTCCCACAAAATACAAGTTCTTTTTATTTACAAAAGTTTATTGTTGTTTCAGGAAGTGGATAAATGGTGTAAGAGAAAAGAAGCAGAGAACCATATATTTGGGTGTGAGACTGGCTGAAAAGAATAGATAGTTATGGTGAGTATGTCATGTTGTTAACAGAGTTTGCATTCAAGGACACCAAATAATATGTATGAGAATTACACCAGATAGTTTTGACATTCTTTTGTAACTCATATCACAAAAAATAAGCAAACAAAATTACCAACTGAAAAATGCATTACCAGTCAAATTGAAGTTGGAAATTACTTTATCTTATTTTAGAACAGGAACAAATATAAAATCCCTCCAGCACCAAATTGTTTGTTTTTGTAAGTGGAATTCACCAGATATCAGAAACATTCTACTTCTTGGTATAACCACACAGAATTATTCAATTTTAAAACAAATTCTCCCTCCTACAATTTCCGCTATTTTGTCAACAGCTAATGAGAATCCAGCTAGATCTGTGTAATTAAAAAAATACCATTAATGAAATAACTAAGTAAAGGTTTTACTTTTGAAAAAATGTAAAAAACTTCTTAACTAATAATATGAGATTGATGTATGATTTTGATTTATAAAAAATTAAAAAAAAATGTTAGGATACAAATCACATCTCCTGTTTACATGGATAAAACTTGGGTTGATGTGGTCAATGTTAAAATAATTAAATCATTTTAATTTGAATACATATATTTTAAGTAATAATGCAGTTTTAAATTAAAAGTTAACATTTACACACTCGCTAAGATTTAAATATTTGTTCGGATTCATTTTATTACAGGCTGTTATTGTTAATTAAACAACTTTGGATACTCAGAACGCACAATTTATTGTGCAAGAAATTAAACCAACAACTAGATCTTACAATTAACGTTGCTCAATGTCAACAGGCAGGCTAACAGTAACGAAACAAAATATCAAATACACAGGCATAGGACACCTCGAACTGCCAACTAATTGCAGGGTAGTTGAAACTTCACATCCATCAATGAGATATATTTTGTGGGAACGACACTCAATAATGAATAGGAAATCAAACATATCTTCAGACATTTTGATTCCCAAATACAACTCCGGGCAGCTAATCCACCCTCCATTTGTAAAAAAGGCTATAAGTAGCTCACTTTAAACACATCATCTAAAAGCCCACAAAACTTGTACAACTATTCTTTTACTCTTCTATATTCTACTTAGGAGGAACATTTGTTATTCCTGCTACTATTATTAAAAATATATGTTTATAAGTGAATTTAGTTTGTTGTGAATTTTTACTTTGGGTAGAATTTTTATTATACTAGATTATAAAAGAATAAAGCCAATTAAGAATATCAAACTTACTTGCCACAAGAACAAGCCCCTCCTTGTCATTAACCCCCATTATCACAGGCACTTTTGAAAACTCCCCGCTCTCCAATATTTTTCGAGGATAGTCAGGAAGAAAAGAAGTACTCCCTACTGCTTCCACACAAGGTAAAAAAACAAGACCTAGCTTTTGAAATTTTTCCTAAAAATAACATATTAAAATCAGGTTTTATAGTTGTTAATAATACTTTTTTTCATTAAAAATTTACACTAAAAATACTGCATTACATTTTAGGATATACTTCACAAGAACTTGTCATATGTGGTAAATAAACTGGTATAAATAAACAGATCTTACATTCTTACATATGAGACGCCGACACAATGTTGTGCATATTTTAAGGGGAATATGAACATATAAGTGTAGGATGAGTGAAGTCTGGTTACTAACTCAGTTCAACTGTTCCTCAGAAAGGGCCATTTATAGCCTAATAACCAGAGCAACTGAGAGACCTACAGCTTTACATGGAATCCGAACCACGTAGTGTTGGTCTGATTTTCAGCTAATTGACAAGTCTGATACTCAGTTCTCTCCCCTACACAACATCCGGACACTGATTGCCTTCCTAGTCAGTCTTCCGCATAGTGACAGGTAGACAGTGGCAATTGCATAGCGTATTCTTAAATGACTTATCACTGATATTTATTCACATCTGTTTAGGAGTTTTAGTAACTCCTACATAACTACTTAGCATAAACTTCAAATGTTTTGATATTATATTTCTTAGTAAATTGATGTTATGCCTTTTAAGTTTTTTGGAAAATTATTCACATTATAACAGTTTCTTATGTTATCAGGTAAAAAATGTAAAACAATAATTTTCAATCTAAATTAACAAAACATTTTATTAAACAGACAAGATTAACTGATATAAGATTTAGTAAATTATTGACAACGTCTTCTTCTTGTGACATAGTGTATAAATTAAATTGTTATTCATCTATTTCCTCATTTTGTTGAATATATGAAATATTTGATATATGACAAATTTTTACTAGTAACATTTATTCTCAGTTGATTAAAATGAGATCATGTATACACCCTCTGATGTTTCAATCTAATTATTATTATAAAATATTTCTAGGTTTCTGGATCACTCCTAATGTTTGAATCCCTCAATCATAAGCTGATCGCAAACCTTTCATATTTCATCAGCATATTGAAGACAAGAATAAACTAAACCAAAATACAATGATCTCAATTAATTTTAATCATAAAGATTTCTTCATAATCAAAATCAATTTCATATTTTTTTAATGAAATTATATATATGTGAATTTTACATTGATATTCAATTCAATATTCTCCTTTGAATAGCTTTGCTTGTTAGGGGCTAAGCTCCTTTATGTTCTCATCTAGAGATTTTATACTCATTAACTTTTTATTTTCAACAATGAGCAAATTTGTAAATCGACTTATATAGCCTGATATGGCCGACTTGTCAGTATAAGGCCAGCTGACCAAGACACCCAGCTATATAAGCTTGCGTGAATTTGTGAAAACACAAAAGAAAGTTGACATTTATATTATTATACTTGTTGTTATATACATGTTTCATATATTGTGCTTAAAAAATTATGTAAATTGTTGTTAGGAATATTCGAGTTGTGCATTTGATTGCTGGGATGATTTAAAGTACATTTTTCTTTGTAAAAAAAGGTAGGCCAAGACCCTAAAAATAAATAAGAATAAGAAATCAATCTAAACATAAAATGGTCAAAATCTTATTTAATTGTTATCGGATTATTCATATATAGAATTGTTTATTTTTATCTTTATTATTAAATATAATATATTTACTATATTTAATAATAACACCATTTATTATTAAATTTAATAAATATTTATGTATATTATTTTTATAGTATTGTTAATTTGTTTTAGAAAAATAATTGTTCACAAAAATAAACAATTCATTTTTTTATTTTTAGGGAGTTGAGGACATTTATGTATTGTCACAGATCACAACAATTACCAAAGGCGCCGTATAAGTATCTAGGCCAATCTAGAAGCTCTTAGATGTTGTGAGAATGACAGTTTATTTGCCTGTAGTAGAGCCAGAAAATTCTACCATAGTGTTCAGATGAATGTAGATCACTCTTCAAGAACGAACTTGACCTCAGCTCCGGAACATTCTAGACTTGCAGGAATGTTGTATAAAGACATCTGGTGGACCATAACAGTATCATTTTGGGGTACACCCAAAATTACTGTACACTGGAAAAATTATGTTTAGGCTGGTAAAATCAATGAAAAAGTGTTTCTATTCCATCTCAATGAATAGCCTAAACACATTTCCTACCAAGAAACGAAAGGAGAGGATATGGCTAGACTTTATTACATGATTACAAGTTTATGTACTATTATAGAATTAAATTCTTAATATTCTACTTGGATCAGACTAACATATAGAGGGTATTTTAGACATTATTAAGAAATTTTATTTCAGGGGATTTATTAAATTTACTAAAAAAATATTCTAAGACAGGGAATAATCACAGTAGGTAGCTGTTTAATGAACAACCAAACAAAACTGAAGAAAATTATGTCATCAAATTATACGCAAAATTTCACTCATACCTTTTCAGTTAACATCAATTCTGTTTCCTGATGCTCAATAATTTCAGATGCAGAAACAGACTTCAAGAACTTAAGGACTGTTTCATCATCTTGAGAGGTACATCCTAATGAAGAGGCAAGAAGAAATGCTTTTTCCCGAGGTTTGCTCTGGAAGGCCCACTGACACAAGGAGGTCCCACTTTGTATGATGGCCTTGTGGAATAACCCTGGTGAAATATATTTAATAAAACAGGCACAGAGCTACATAAATGACATGCAAGAAATTACCAGTAGTAGTCATTTGGAGTTCAAGTGTATTTCTATTATGACCGAAATCAGATGATTTTGTGTTAAGAGGGAAAGGAGTAACAATAATTCTGAAATCACTTTTTTACACATGATTACAATACACATTATTAGATAACATTTACATGTGTTAATTTATTCTTGCGAACACAATTACAAACTCTGAGGTTCGGTTTTAGGAACGTTGAATGCAAAAAACAGGCAAAAAACAGAAATTTAAGATAAAGAGAGTTGATTTTGGTGTGCACTTAATGAGATTGCATACTGTTTTCTACAGCTGAAAAATATGGTTTTTCTGATTCTATAATATTAAAAACTAATGGGAAGAATGTTAACAAGATATATAAATTAATCCTATTGAGATAAAATGACACAGATTGAAATATTTCAACCACCTGCACAATATGTGTGCTAAATGTAAAACATCTAACCAATATTTAAAATATAAATACATTTAATTTGTATTAAAATAGTTCTTAAAGAGAAAAACTCTTTGTTAATTTACAGATTTACGACTGAATCCTGTAAAGAAATCTTTCGCCAAAACCGCATATTGACTTTACCCTCTTTGTATATCTTAGAATCCCTACTTTTTTTAAAACGCAATCCACAACTCTTTTCAATAGCTTCAACAGACCACAGCCACAACCTCAGAAACAAACATACATTTACCATACCCAAACATAAAACTTCATTTTACAAAAAACATCTGTTATACAATGCTATTAAACTCCATAATTCACTTCCGATTGACTTAAGGAAAGAAAAAAGTTATGATAAATTTAAATGTAAATTAAAGAGACTTTTAGTAGAAAAGTGTATTTACACAGTAAGTGAATTTTATTTATAGATTATTGTAAATAGTAGTTGTAGTTTAATGTATTGACAACTTGCTCATGTACAATTGTATTTATGGCAAATAAATTGAATTGAATTGAAAAATTTTTAACATTGAAATATGCAATAGCAGCATTTTATAGCAATTCAAAATAATTTCAGAATAGCCACTATACAAGTAATTTCAAATATGTAATTTTTTGTTAAATTCTTATTACTGTATAGTTTTAATTTTGTAAATATTTTAAGTTTCTGTTTTATTTCTTTTGTTTTTTCGTAATACTGTATCATTTTGGAGTAGATGCTAATATTACATACTTCCAAGGAAAACTGATAATATTTTTCAATTCTCAAATCAATTTTAAAATTGCTCCCAATATTCTATTTAATTTCTGACATACCTTCAGTAATTTTCACTTCTTAAAACACAATGTGATGAAATTAGATGTAGAACTCATGTAAAAGGGTACAAATATATTAACAAAAGTCCTTATATTAAAATATTCATATATATATATATATATATATATATATATATATATATATATATATATATATATACTGTATATATGATACATGAAGCTGTTTCTGGTAATATAACTCCTCCCTCATTTTTGACCAACTTTAACGTATGAGGTATCAAGAAATTAGCCTAGTTGAGCAGAAAGTTATTCATTTATTCAAAAGTTTCTCCCTGAAGGCCACTGGATGCCCTCAAAATATTTTTTTCGCCCATGAGAGTAACATCAAGAGAGATTTAAATTAATCTAAATGTAACAGCCATTCAAATGTAAATTAATCTAAATGTAACAGCCATTCAAATGTAAATTAATCTAAATGTAACAGCCATTCAAATGTAAATTAATCTAAATGTAACAGCCATTCAAATGTAAATAATGATGTTTAAATTAATCTAAATGTAACAGCCATTCAAATGTAAATAATGATGTTTAAATTAATCTAAATGTAACAGCCATTCAAATGTAAATAATGATGTTTAAATTAATCTAAATGTAACAGCCATTCAAATGTAAATTAATCTAAATGTAACAGCCATTCAAATGTAAATTAATCTAAATGTAACAGCCATTCAAATGTAAATAATGATGTTTAAATTATTCAGGAGGTTATTGAGCTTTCCCAATTTTAGAAAGAGTAAGTTTCTATTCAATTTAGTTTAATCTATATACATAAAAACTAATGTCTGTCTGTCTGTACCTCTGTCTGCTTGTCTTTTTATGCTTATAATACATACTCGATCATCATGAAACTTCGGGTAGTGATATATTTTTTCCCTAAAAATCTTTTTATCGTGGTTTTTAGAGCTCCGCCCCACTAGCTTTTATATTTCTTATGGTAATCTAATGAGTTAATTTAATTAATTAATTATTTATTAGTTGTCAAACGAATTAAAACGTTTGAAATGGGCAAAGTAATAGAGTGCCATATTCATCATATTCAATCGGTGGCTCAAGGTCTGGACACTGTATCCCCTCTACCACCACCAAGCACTCCCCTGCCACGCAATTCCTCATTACCTGAGTGTAACAACAGTTCTAAAAAGTAGAGAAATCACAGCATTGACATAAAAATCCTAATTTTTATATAAATATCCATAACACGGTATATTTGGAAAGGTATATTAGTGTGTCATAAAGATTATATATATATAAGATCAGTTGAATTCTGAATTTCTGTAACACAATATTTTTAAATAACGTCATAAGAACAAATAAATAACCTTTCGAAATAGATGAAGAAAAGTTCTGTAATTAACCAAAACTGAAAATTATAAAAATCTTTTGCATTAGGCTCATACATAATGCTCGTACACTGTCATACAACAATCAGTGTAAATTCTGCATTTGTTATTCGATTTTTAAAAATAAGGTATTGTTGGAATTTGCATTGAAAGCACCAACTATTACTGTCTGAAGTATCCTTTTTTTTCAAAAACGTTTGTTTTCTTGTAACTTGGCTTTAAATATTTTAAATGGCCACCATTTTGAAACAGATTAAGCAATTTCAACATAAATTTTATTTAGGCAAAAAATACAAATGTAAAGAAGTGGGTAAAATTTTGTTCAAATCTGTTGAGTCCTTTTTTGCAATTATTTTTCATTAAAAACAAATACAGACAGACAGAAAATGGAATGAGAGACCACTGGTTGATGATTTATGTCTTCTGTTGTTATGAGAATGTAGGCCAGAAGCGTGCAGTACTACTATAGGGTGACTCATTCTTCCCTACCGTCATCTTAGCAAGACAGACCGGCTTCACTCGTGGCAGGCCTATTGCCCCTCTATGTTATTCGGTGCTCGCTGGTTGGCTCACAATAAAATGCTGTGATGTCCTCTAGTATATATTGATAGTTAACATGCACTGTATCTGTCCTTTGTGGATTTTGAAAAGGCTTTTGACTCCATCAGTAGAGAATCCATTTGGAAAGCGTTATCTGAAGCGGGTGTGCCTAAAAAAATCATTAACCTCATAAAAGAAATATATAGAAATTACAGATGCCAGGTAGTACACGAGGGTAAATTATCCTGTCCATTTGAAATTGGAACTGGAGTAAGGCAAGGCTGTTTGCTTTCACCAATACTATTTCTTATGGTTTTAGATAGCATAATGAAACAAGTTGTAAGTAGGCCCAAGGGTATACAGTGGGGACTAATGGATAGACTGGAGGACATAGATTTTGCGGACGATCTATGCATAATGTCTCAAACACTGAATGACATGAAAGGAAAGCTTGAAGACCTTCATAACAAAGGAGAAAAAGTTGGCCTAAAAATAAATTTTGAAAAAACAAAAGAAATGAGGATAAATAATAGAAATAATCAGCCGCTGGTGGTGAATAACAAACTTATTGAGCAAGTGGAACAATTCCAATACCTGGGAAGCATTGTTTCTAAGACGGGTGGAACTGATGAAGATGTAACCAGTAGGATTAGGAAAGCCAAAGGAGCATTTGCCCAACTTGCACCAGTTTGGCGATCAAGTCAAATAAGAAGAAAGACAAAATTAAGGATTTTTGAAACCAATGTAAAGTCGATCCTTCTATATGGCTGCCAGACATGGAAAGTCACTAAAACAGTAACAAGTAAACTGCAAGTCTTCATAAATAAGTGTCTCCGAAGAATCTTTAACATATACTGGCCAGATAGAATTTCAAACGAGGAATTGATGCGAAGAGCAAATGAAAATCCTATTGGTGATACCATTAAGAAGAGGAAGTTTGGGTGGATAGGCCATACACTAAGAAGGCCCATTAACAACATCAGCCGACAAGCCCTAGATTGGAATCCCCAAGGAAGTAGAAAGAGAGGAAGACCGAAGATAACTTGGAGGAGGTCAGTCGAGAGGGAGATTGGAGAGGAAGGCAAGAGTTGGGAAGAAGTAAAGCAGCTGGCACAGGATCGGGTGCGATGGAAGGCATTTGTTGCAGCCCTACGTCCCCCAAGGGAATACAGGAATTAAAAAAAATAAATAAATATCTAAAAGAATCTGTTGTGATTCTTTCCATAGATATTATTGTGTTCAAGTTTATGTTTGTTTGTCAACGTTTGTAGTACCTATTAAGTTTGTGAACAGTACAGAATAAAAATAATATATCATCAGACTAAAGCACTTACCTCTTGAAAGAGGAGACAAGAGATGGTAATTAACTGAAGAAGCTCCCGCACTTTCACCAAATATAGTGACATTGTTGGGGTCTCCCCCAAAGCTGGAGATATTGTCCCGCACCCAACACAGAGCCATGACTTGATCCTTGAGGCCGAAATTGCCTGGTACACTCTCATTTTCCAGCGACAGAAAACCTTTACAAAAATGTATAAATATTCAATTTTTTTTTATTTTGCAATATTTTTGGTGATGCATTTTTAACATTTTAAGACTCTCTTTTTGAAAATAAACCTTCGTATTGTGGAGTAAAATTTTTTAATCATTTACCCACATAAATTAAATGTATTAAAAACTATTTAAAATTTAAGAATGCTGCAAAAATATACTTAATAAATAAATCTTTGTATAGCATAAGTGAATATTTTAGTTAAGACTATTTATGTAATACAACTGTGACGCCATTCAAATGTACAAGTTGTACTGTTATGAATAAAGTGTTTTGATTGATTGATTGATTGAACATTAACATATGGAAGTCATTGTCAGTGACAGTGAACTGTTATTGTTAATTTGTATGATTAATAAATACAAGCTCAATAGTTTTACAAACACAACAGGGAGACTAAGTAGTTTGGAAATAACGACAAACAAATGTACTTTATTTAACAATAGCCTTCTTTTGGAACTCTGAATACTAGTTTAACTTAAAACTGATAATAACAACACTTCTAATAGTTGTCTTTTGGTTGTACATTATCATGATAGCAATAATCTTTTAGATTGTCCTCTTAAAATGGTTACCATTTTCTATTTCTTTAGCGCTTGAAATTAACTTTGCTAATCTAAATATTGCAGTTTGTGATTGTGATGTAAAAAATATGAAAATGTGCAATTTATCTTTTTTTATTATGAATTGCAAAATTAATTTTAAGTTTTCTCATAATTTAATGGTAATAACTTTAAATAACAATATTACAAATGCTCATATTAAAACTGAACTGCATCTTTAAAAATTATTATTGATATATTAACTCATTCTGGCAACAGAGTAGTGATATAAATATTTTCATCCATTCTAAACACTGTATGAAATGACTAATTATTTATTTATATTTAATAAATTTGTTTAAAATGAAAAACTGTAAGTGACTAATGATAACAACTTGTTCATGCAAAGTATTTTTTGTGAACATTGAAACCAGGTAAAACAATGGAGAGGAATAGACTAAAGCTTACAACATCAGTTAT
Organism: Stictocephala bisonia; assembly: GCA_035578905.1. NCBI lineage: Eukaryota > Metazoa > Arthropoda > Insecta > Hemiptera > Membracidae > Stictocephala > Stictocephala bisonia. The sequence continues at coordinate 14,977 of JAQJVL010006470.1, read as the reverse complement.
ATTTATTCATTTTGATATCTATGAGTTAAAAACATTTAACAGGAATTTAAGATACCTGAAGCAGGATAACATGTTGTATCAAGGAAATGGTAAAATTAAATATCAAAGGGAAATAATACCAACAGTCTTTTATTTGTTAATGCCTTAGGAATCATGATCAGGTTGGGAAGTTGTGGTAGATAGTTTCTTATTTATAAAGGAATCTTCTAATAACTAATTACTTCTTGATTAAATTTATTATAATTTGGAGTTATATTTTATCACAGTTTAATATTTATGAGTTATAATTTCTTTGAACACTGAATTGACGTTTTCTATTTACCCACCACGAATTTCAACTGACACAGTTCCCATCATTATGTAATGCACGATACAGGTAGCACCAATTATGTCAAATGTCCAGTTTTCCATTTATTTTAGTTTATTTATGCTTAGTTAAATATCATAAGTTAAGTTGGACATTTATAGTAAAAAGAGGAAATAAATAGGAATGAGTTAAAAATATGTTGGTAGTCATTTTTATTGAATATTTAAAATAAGTTAATTAAATTTATTATAATTGAATCTAAAAAGTGAGGAGAAAATAGAATTTTGTAACAGCTTATTATCAAATGGTCGGTAAATGGACATAGTTCCTCTTTGTGCCTATAGATGGCAAGGTCAAAGTAGATTTAATAACAACTTTTGTAATTAAATGACTGGTATTATGACTGGAATACATTAATACTTTTGATACATGCAGGTATGTAATTGGTGTTGAATAACTTTGAAAATTTTCATCACAAGATATATTGTTTATATACATAGATCTCTATGGCTAGAGCTAAAGTATAGCTTTAAAATAAATTACTATTTCGTGTCCATTTCAAGTGGCATCTGAGTGGAACTGTTAAACCAATTGCTTCATTTGACAAGATAATCAGTGATTTATCTACCTTACCATGAGATATACAGTAGTAGATCATCTTTTACAAAAACTGAAAACTGGTACAGTTTTTTGAGCCATCAAGTACTAACAACTTAAACAATATTCTTCGGAATATCCTCTCAAGGTATGAATTAAAACAAGACAATAAAATTAATCATGACATTCTTGAAACTAACAATAAACTAAATGACTAAATTCTTTACCTACCTAAAGCCCCACAACGATAGTTTATTGTGACAAGGATAATGTCTTCCTCTATGAGGAAGTCAGGTCCATAGATTTCTGTGGATCCAGAGCCTCTTGAAAAACCACCTCCGTGGATAAACACCATTACAGCCTTCTTTGCACCATTCTCTCCAGGCTTCTAAAGAAATGAAATGATGTCATTTTACAGTAAAATCTTACAAACTCAACACTTTTTGAACTCAGGGGCTATTGAGTTACACAGAACAGTGAAAATTTTAGTGGGTTTTAGTCAATGAACACATGATAGACTTGAGTTGCATATCAATTTATTATTTACATGTATATAGTTGTTTTATGTGCAAAGAAACCTGGATACCCAATAATTACAATACAGCTAAATGTGCTGAAAAAATGGTTTAGCTGAACATTGTTTTTCTTGATTCCACACTTTGATGCTTCGCCATGGAGTTGTCGGAGGAACAAAATATACATTGCAGGTGATCCTTGTTGTTGCAAATAACACAGTGTTCCTTCAGTGCATTTGACTCATGATTTAAAGTCTGGAGTATTCCTTCGAGCCGAAAAACAGATAATCTAAAGCCAACAAGACTTGTACCCCGTCAGCCATTAACTGTCAAGTTTAAAATTTTTAATTTTAAAGATGGTAACCTATTTTTGAAACATAGTTTTGAGAGATAAAGGTGAGCACACTGGTTCTGAATAGTGTGATGTAGCGTGCCTCACTCCGTAACTGGTGTGGTCGAGTGAGAGAAATCAGAGGACAAAAAGTAGAAAAAGTCAGAAATGTAGTCTGACATACATATCTTTAGCTGTTTCCTCTGCCAAGTTAAATTTAATCCTATACGCCATTCGGACCAATTTTATATGTTCTAAAACATTATTAACTATTATTCTTAGCTTGACCTTAATTACTGGTTTACCAGTAATGCATCTGATGTGGCATACTGACCTTACTAAACAGCACAAGAAAAAAATATTAAATGAAAAAAAAAATAAGAAATTTAGACTGAATCAGCTTTGACAGTTAGTGTGTTTAAGAGTCAGGGGAGGGGTCTCTTAGCATGTGACCCGTAGTGGAAAGGAGAAGCATAATCTTCACCTACATGCCCGCTTCTACTTTGTGCAGGTCACCGTCTATAAAATCCATATGTTGTTTTATTTTGTTGGTCAAAAATAAGTAAGAAGATAAAATATTAAACAAGTACGAATTAAATTAGGTTCTAAAATATTGCAGAGATGAAAAAGATGTATTAATCTAACTTAATACATCTTTTTCGTGACCCAAAGATATGATATGAAAGGTTGAACACTATACTAAAATATTTCCAAAAATATTATCAAAAGCAAATGTAATCCAATAGGAAACGAAAGTGGACTATCCATAATATGGTATCATTTTAATAGAAGAGCAATAAGAGGAAAAGTATTACAATGTTATCTCTGAATTTTATTTTATTTAACTCTCTTTACTTCCCATTAATAAGTATAAAAACAGTAACAGTACAATTCTATAGTACCTGAGGTGTGTAAATGTTAAGATAAAGGCAGTCTTCATCCCCTATTATGTTCTTCGAAAATGCATGTTTTTGAATGGCATCATTTCCTTCTTTTGTAGCATCTAGGACAGATTCCCACTGGCCATAAGGTTCAGGAGCCTGAATTAACAAGGATATCAATTTATAATGAGACAAAAGAAAATACAAATTTAATTGGAGAGTTAAGTTAAAACTGATCTACAAAACCCACTAGAGTTTGAATTATATTATATGTACATTTATATTATTAACAGTTCTTTTATATACACATGTCATGACAATTTATTACACTGTCACTATACATCTTCTGATATGCTCAGCAGAGTAGGGAATCTTCATGTTTGCTTTAATTGCATTAAAAATAGATAACACAAATTTATGGTCCAAAAACAATATAGTTACAGTACCTAATCATGAAAGTACAAAGTCATCAGTTTTCTTTAAGACAATTGAATACAGTAAGTTTAAAAAAATATACTGCTTATTCATTATTCATTATTTTATTCATTATTCATCTGTAAGACTCCGATCGTAGAGATATGGGCGAATATGAGGAGTGAATGAGTGTGATGAGTGTAGATGAACGAGTGTAGTCATTGTTACTATCTGAGTTCGACTTAGCTCAGAAAGGACTATTTATTAATAGCCCAATAGCCAGGGCAATTATGGGACCTACAGCTTTACGTGGAATCCGAACCACGTTGTGTTGATCTGATTTTCAGCTAACTGACAAGTCTGACACTCAGTTCTCTTCACTACACAACATCTGAACCTTGACTACCATTCAACACGGACACTCCAGATTTCTCTAGTAGTGTCTACGTTGATGGCAACCGTTGAGCGGACGCCGTGTTGGTATTAAGAGTACCGAGCATGGAACCTATCGCTTACAATCTCCCAAACACTTTGTCCCCGAGTAGCTGGGTTACAGCACTGCGCCACCAGTGCCGACAAAAATTTTACACTAAATGCATGTATATTCAATGTATATTCAAAGAAAGTTTACAGAAAGTGTAGTTCCTTTCTCCAAAGTTGGACATTAAAATTTGTTATGAACCTGTTGAAATTCCTGATAAATTTCAGAGGTAATAATGTCCAATTCCAATCATAATATTATTATGGATGATAATTGAATTTTTCAATTAATAAATATTTTACCTACTTATCAACAAACGTACAGCCACTTTAAAGTCCCATTGTATGTGAAATATTCTTGTTTCAACTTAACCTTATTCTGATAACTTAGCTTTTAGTTGCATTCCAAGCCAGGAATGTGGTTGATGACTTCCGATGACTCCAATACACCACATAATACACAATACAATACTCTATGCAATAAACCATGCAATACACTTCACTGTATGAAAGTTTGCTTGGAAGTGATGCAAATAAAGTGTCAGAGTAAGCTTAACGTAATTAATGTTGCCTAGAAGAATACTTTTTGGCATTCATCATGATATAAGTATTGATCAGAACTGAGGGTAGATGTGGTACCGAAACAAGTTGAAGGTACATAAATAAGGATAACTAACATGGACAACTACTCTTGATAGCATGATATAAAGTATATATAGGGAGTTGTTGCACCTCGACTCCACTACCTCCTGTGGTCGCTGTGCCATGACGTGACATTACATTTGAAAAAATATCATGAAAATAATGACTTATATATGCGTCTATTTTTAAATTTAGTTTTAAAGTCCATGTTATTTTTCTTAATAGGAATTTATTTTGGAATTAAATTAGTTAATAATTTTGGAGAAGAGAATATAGCATGTACAGAGTAAAATATTTAATTTTAAGAACAAAAGCCAATTAAGTAATAAAATAATTTTTGAAGTAAGCAGATGTTTCAAATCATAAAGGAAAAGTATCTTTCTTATACAAACCACAGTTAACTTTTCAATAGGTTTTGAAGAAGTAAGTGGTCGAAAGATTGTTTCATTTTAAATTGGTCTTATGTTAGGTGCAAAGGTAGGAAGTGTTTCCATCTGTTGGAACAGACATTATTTTCTTAAGTCTATAAGGTTCTTGGTGTGGTTAGTCAGCAGTGTATATTCAAGAAGAGACGTTGTCCTTCTTTGGTCATCTTCCAAAAGGTTCGGCTGACCGTTGGCACGAGGAAGATAAAACTTTACTTGGAGAAGTAATGACTTTAAATTTTATAAAGATTGTCCTAACAACTTACAAAAAGGATTAGTAGATTTACAAATAGACCAGTTGATACATTTTTTGTATCATGATAATTTCTGCAGAGTAAATTAATTGATGTTACTTTAAAAATATAAATTAATTGTAGTCATTTTATAAGTTTTAAATCCAATGCCCCTCTGTACCTTGCTTGGGCTAAAAATTAGAATTTACTAATATCTCTTGCTTAAGCCTAAGAGTTGTGATTAATAGATTGGTATTCCAATTTAGGAACAATACCAAAGGTTATTTTTGTAATTAAAAAAAACCTTATCTTTTTCAAGCTTAATAATTTCTCATTATTCATTTGCAATAACCGTTTACTTTGCTGATTTAAGTTACCACGTTAGCATAATTTTATTGAACATACAATGTTGACAATAATTTTCAAATAGATTTTTAGTAAATTCTATGTTATTTTAATATGGTCTTACACTGAAGCCATATAAATCTATATTTATAAAAGAGGATGTTTGTATATCTATATTTATAAAAGAGGATGTTTGTATATATATATATATATATATATATATATATATGTTTGAAGTTTATGCGCTGCCAAACCATCCAACCGATCGCAATGAAACTTTAGGATATTGTCCTGTATACTCCCGAGATGGTTTCTGTGAAGTTTGATGCAGATCCGTCCACAGGGTCCCGCCCCACGGGCTCCTAAAGATCCTATGTTATTCAAATGGAGAATCTGAATTGTTTACAAAAAACATATGACTGTGTGGTTTAATGTAGTTTTACATGCCATAAGCAGATTGAAGTTCTCACAACAACAGTACTGTATATATTTTGATTTATTGTAGTTCTATATTTCACCTTGAGAGTGTAGCACACACTACTTTTACTTGATCAGGTGATCTGTATTTGGTGTTTACCTTTTTTCCTCGGTAATTAAAACATGTGGTGAAACGTGAAAATAAAAAATAAATAATTATTTGTTTTGCAGTTTACTTTTTATGACATGCCTCCTAAAAAAATCTAATATTGGTAGAAGAAGCAAAAATGCTCGAATTCTTTCAGCTATTAGGTTCTAAATCAAACTCAATATTATGACCGGCGAAGCGGGCGGGTACAGCTAGTATATATATAAATATATATATATATATATATGTTTGAAGTTTATGTGCTGCCAAACCATCCAACCGATCGCCATGAAACTTTAGGATGCTGTCCTGTATACTTCCGAGATGGTTTCAGTGAAGTTTGATGCAGATCCGTCCACAGGGTCCCGCCCCACGGGCTCCTAAAGATCCCATGTTATTCAAATGGAGAATCTGAATTGTTTACAAAAAACATATGACTGTGTGGTTTAATGTAGTTTCACATGCCATAAGCAGATTGAAGTTCTCACAACAACAGTACTGTATATGTTTTGATTTATTGTAGTTCTACATTTCACCTTGAGAGTGTAGCACACACTACAAAAAACCTTTACATTTATACACCAAATAAGAAGACCAAAAATATTGTTTACCCTCTTGCACTCATTTAATAAATAATGTTTTTTTTATAATTCTTTTTATTTCTTTTTTTTGGTATGTCAATGAAAAATGAAAGGCGAGACAACGTCTGCCGGGTTCAGCTAGTATTATATATTTTGAAACAGTTAATAATAATGGGCAAAAATGTTTTCATAACATTTTTATTTCATCATAACAGGCAAATAGAATTATAACAAAGAAGAGGATCAGTGTAAATTAGTATGAAAATAAATCCATTACCTTAAATCTTAAATCACCTACTGGTGGTTTTGCATAGGGAATTCCTTGAAAGGAATAATAAGGGAATGAATTTTCATATGTTTGTTTAATCAAACCTTTCAATTTTCCAGCTTTGGTGGATATTTCTATGGTTTCTGGATCCATAAAAATATTGTGCTTTAACGTTATGGATACAGTCCTAAAAAATAAATAAAATTATTATGGCATTGTATAAAACACAATAGTTTGTAGAACCTACTTGCAAAAACATCAAACTGTTGTTAGTTATTATTCCTGTATAATTTATAGTACTTAAAACAATTAAGGAGAAGAAAATATCCCACTTTAAATATCAAACATAATATGATCAAAGTAGCATATTCTGTAGTTGATTTTATTAATTAATACTTGAGTAATATTAACCCTACAACTGGCCAAACCCTGATATCAGGTGCCAAAGACAGTTGTCATTGTTTTGGTATTTGAAATGTGAAAAAATATTCAAAACACATCAAAATTTATTTCTTTAGATAGAAAAACGTTCAGTCTTTCATTTAGTATACATTTTGATATATTTTTTGACTAATTTTACTTTATTTTAGTTCAACTTGTCAACATATTTGTCACGTTATCTGCAACAGCTGACAGATTACACATTGTTATTATTCAGTAGGTTTAGTTTAGTTTGTTATGAACACGTTTTATACTATTGTAATGTTGTAAATCACCTTATACTTTGGATTTTTTATTAGGTAAATCTAAATATAGTCCGTAAATAGAATATTTAAATCCATTTATAATTTTTTGTATAATCTAAATCTGCCGAAATATTTTATTTTTTTCTATTTTAAAATGTTCATTGAGCTGTTTCTATGGAAACAAACATTTTCAAAGTAAAATAATGAATGCATTTTGATATTAGGACTAGGTCTAGAAAAAGTTTTTATAAATATGAAGGCAACACTTTTAAAAAGTCCCAAATTCATAAGGATTACCGGATGCGGAAGTATTCAACTTATGTTAGTATATAATAGTGTATAACGAAAAATTATAATAAAACTATATATATTTTTTAAACTACATACAATTTGGAGAGTTTAGTTTATTTTTTATGCAGTGAATTTGAGTATAGTCTGTACAACGTAATATTTTAACTTTTTTATTTTTAGTATATGCAAAAATTGTTTATATATACATATATATATAAAATTTTTTAAAAGTTTTATAATTTGTATATTTAGATGCTTATTTGATTGTTGACATTTTATGAATAAAAAGACGCATGAATGATGATATTAGGACAACAAATAAAGTTTTTATAGGTGTTTAAATGTAATACTGCGTTTAGTTAGAAATGAGTGGCAGTAGGGTTAAATAAGTAAAAAACTTATCACCCCTGTTAATATTTGGATTTATCCATTCAGACATATTAAACTTATTTGCAATGCATATTCACCTAAACTATGAGACGGGTGATAAACAAAATATACTTATAAATTGAATTAAGAAAAATCAGTGATTATTAAATAAATGAACTACAAAAGGCAATAATTCTACCTTTGTGAAAATATGTGCCTGTGAGCAAAACCTAGCCTTATGTTTGATATTTATTGCCGTATAGGTACTAGGCCTTGAAGTTTAAAAATTATGCGAGAAAAACATGAGCTAAAAATAAAGCATAATCGTGAATTCTTTAAAATTATTTTCCTTATAGATGGTGCAAGACATGTATTGATCCAACTCTATAAAAAATCCCTACAACAACAAACGTTTTCAGTGATTTATTTATTGTGTATCATAAATATTCATCAATGACTATATGTAAATTATCCATTAATTATTTATGTTATGGCCCAAATTGAATAGTTCAATTTAAAACAATTCAAAAAAGAAACAAATTTATTTTATGAAAAATAATTACATAATATTTTATGTTTAACATCTTAAAATTGTATTTGCAAGTTAAAAGCATGTGCCTCATTTCATATTTAAATATATTTGCATTAATTAAATGTAAATTATTATATTAAATATACATGCCTTGAACTGTATATCTAGGGGTTGGTAACAAATAAAAATTAATATTTTAACTAACGTATTGAAATCAACCCCACAAAAATGTAGGTTATTATTGAAACTTATAACTATTATTCATGAATTTGTATTATGGTTTATGCTGATATGATTTATATTAGATGAAAAAAAACTGTTCCTCTAAACAAAAATTATTTTTAAAATAAAAAAGCATAACTTGGCATTCTATGTTCAAATTAATGAATTTAAAACATACATAAAAACTAGCATTACATAATGAATTAATGAACAGCTTTAATATAACATATCACTCACTTATGATTGCTTAGTAGAAGCCTATAATGTAAAATATAGTCACAGGAGTAATAATTAGTTTAAATTTAATTAATTTTATGTCTGTCTTTTCATTTTGGAAAATGATTCATATATTAGTAAAAATATGAATAATAAGACAATTTTAATTACTCATTAATTAACTAATTAATTAATTAACTAACAGGAATTAGGTTTCAAAATGCTTACCTCAGTAGTTTTGAAGGCGGGGTTATACAGAAGTGACCTTTTGATAAGTGTGAAGCTCTAAAGTACAGAAAGTCAACAATAGAGTCTGCTATCAAAATTTTACTGGGAGCAACTGATCCCCTTTCTCTACAACTCTCTCAACTTTCTAGTCTGATTCAGTCAAGTGAGAAGGGGAACTGAAGGTGAAGTATAATTTGTTGTGTATCAAGCCACTTACTGAATTGCCATCAATGTTATATGACAGTCTGGTACTAAGCCAACAAAAACAGACATACCAGTTTGTTAATTAATGAAACAACAAAATTTTTTATGTAAACTGATGAACTTTGGTATTGATTGAACAACCAATTACAGAAATGTCTAGCAGAATGTCAGTTTTAGATTATAAGTCAGTCATTTAATATAACTAAAATTCATTCAGATATTGTAGACTGCCGCCCCATTACGAAATAATAATAGTAGAATATTATTCAGTTTCTAACTTCTGAACTTACTCATAAAAATAGCAAAAATTAAATTAGTTGTTTTTATAGAACCAAAATTAATTCAGTTTACAATTAAAATTAGTAACCAACAAAATATTATTTTTATTCATAATTTATTTTATATGAACTAAAATATACAGTGCGTTTCAGAACCCTCTATCAACAATATTTTTAATATTTGTTTCTGGCCCTAAAACAAATTTAAACTGTCAAAACCAAAACGGTAGTGATTTAAAAATTTTTTAAGATATTTTTTTAACAACTATAACAATAACTCATTTTTAAGGGTTGACAAAAAAATGAATTTTATAAGGTTCCTTAGTTTTACTGTGCAGGCTGCAGCAATGTGAGGTACACATATAATAACCTCCATAATAAAGCAACAATCATAAATATTATAAGGTTCCTTAGTTTTACTGTGCAGGCTGCAGCTATGTGAGGTACACATATAATAACCTCCATAATAAAGCAACAATCATAAATATTATAAGGTTCCTTAGTTTTACTGTGCAGGCTGCAGCTATGTGAGGTACAAATATAATAACCTCCATAATAAAGCAACAATCATAAATATTATAAGGTTCCTTAGTTTTACTGTGCAGGCTGCAGCTATGTGAGGTACACATATAATAACCTCCATAATAAAGCAACAATCATAAATATTATAAGGTTCCTTAGTTTTACTGTGCAGGCTGCAGCTATGTGAGGTACACATATAATAACCTCCATAATAAAGCAACAATCATAAATATTATAAGGTTCCTTAGTTTTACTGTGCAGGCTGCAGCTATGTGAGGTACACATATAATAACCTCCATAATAAAGCAACAATCATAAATATTATAAGGTTCCTTAGTTTTACTGTGCAGGCTGCAGCTATGTGAGGTACACATATAATAACCTCCATAATAAAGCAACAATCATAAATATTATAAGGTTCCTTAGTTTTACTGTGCAGGCTGCAGCTATGTGAGGTACACATATAATAACCTCCATAATAAAGCAACAATCATAAATATTATAAGGTTCCTTAGTTTTACTGTGCAGGCTGCAGCTATGTGAGGTACACATATAATAACCTCCATAATAAAGCAACAATCATAAATATTATAAGGTTCCTTAGTTTTACTGTGCAGGCTGCAGCTATGTGAGGTACACATATAATAACCTCCATAATAAAGCAACAATCATAAATATTATAAGGTTCCTTAGTTTTACTGTGCAGGCTGCAGCTATGTGAGGTACACATATAATAACCTCCATAATAAAGCAACAATCATAAATATTATAAGGTTCCTTAGTTTTACTGTGCAGGCTGCAGCTATGTGAGGTACACATATAATAACCTCCATAATAAAGCAACAATCATAAATATTATAAGGTTCCTTAGTTTTACTGTGCAGGCTGCAGCTATGTGAGGTACACATATAATAACCTCCATAATAAAGCAACAATCATAAATATTATAAGGTTCCTTAGTTTTACTGTGCAGGCTGCAGCTATGTGAGGTACACATATAATAACCTCCATAATAAAGCAACAATCATAAATATTATAAGGTTCCTTAGTTTTACTGTGCAGGCTGCAGCTATGTGAGGTACACATATAATAACCTCCATAATAAAGCAACAATCATAAATATTATAAGGTTCCTTAGTTTTACTGTGCAGGCTGCAGCTATGTGAGGTACACATATAATAACCTCCATAATAAAGCAACAACATAAATATTATAAGGTTCCTTAGTTTTACTGTGCAGGCTGCAGCTATGTGAGGTACACATATAATAACCTCCATAATAAAGCAACAATCATAAATATTATAAGGTTCCTTAGTTTTACTGTGCAGGCTGCAGCTATGTGAGGTACACATATAATAACCTCCATAATAAAGCAACAATCATAAATATTATAAGGTTCCTTAGTTTTACTGTGCAGGCTGCAGCTATGTGAGGTACACATATAATAACCTCCATAATAAAGCAACAATCATAAATATTATAAGGTTCCTTAGTTTTACTGTGCAGGCTGCAGCTATGTGAGGTACACATATAATAACCTCCATAATAAAGCAACAATCATAAATATTATAAGGTTCCTTAGTTTTACTGTGCAGGCTGCAGCTATGTGAGGTACACATATAATAACCTCCATAATAAAGCAACAATCATAAATCTCTTACAATATGTCTGAAGTAAATGAAAAAATGTTGTCCTATTAAAAAATAATTTGGCATCTGTACCGTATTTATTTATTTTTAACATTAAACTTGGTATAAATTGTAAAAAAGATAATAATGAATAAATAAATAAAAAATACAAAACATTGTTTAGATTTTTTTAATACAATATACAATGTAGAGTAAATAAAAGTAGAAAAAAGTATAATATAAAATATCTTAGTTTATCTATTTTTAAAATGGCTTCTTCAAAAATGTTACTTGCACTCAAGTTAAAGTGCTGTATTTCAGACATTTTAATTTATCAAGAATCAAATTTTTAAGTACCTATTTTTAAAACAAACAGATAAACATTTTGTCTATTAGCTAGCCTCTTAATTTTATTTACTCAATATGTAATATAATCCAGATTGCAATTTTTGAAAAATAACCTTGAGTCAAATCTTTTCATATTTTCTTTGGTGTAATGCAACAAATTCATGGTAAGCAAATACATGTACTGTATGTCCAATTACTTTTACATTTTAAGAGAAACCCTATTTTGTATTTACTTTTAATCCCATGTAAGGGTTAGGAGATTCTTACATTGTTGCAAAGGATGTCAGCTGTGCACTTGTCTGGTCATAACTGCAGCCTGCAACCAAAAGATTCCAAAAAAATAAGAATTATTGTCTAATCGTAAGTTAATCTTTAACAATGAGGTAAAATTTATAGTTAGATTTACTATCAAAATATCTAAAAATTATGTCTGAATAAAACTTCAAAACAACTACACAAACATTTAAAATGGCTGTAGTTTTAAATGTTTAGCCTCTGTATGCAAATTTTCCAAATCAATAAAGCATGAAAAAATGGCAACTGTGTTAGTAAACAGGGGCTTTTGGATGATTTAAAAATTAACTAGAATCTATATTTTCCAGTGACAACCGTGTCAAGGTGCTATGTAAATTATTGACAAAGTAACCTTATGTTTCGCCCATCCTCAGTGGTATCTCTGAGACATAGAAAAAATTAAGTTTACCTGTAAATTTTTTTGCTTTGAGACAATGCCTTGAAATACTGATAGTGAGTTATGAAGCACCCTGTCTATGACTTTTGATTATAAATATTAGTAGGTACACTATATCAAGTAAAACCATAATATGTACATTTAAATTTATTTACAGTAGCTCATTCACAGCATTTGCATTACCTCCTATTTATGAATATAAACTACCAATGTTATTACGTAGCCTATTTTAAAAGTTTTTATTTCATTTGTGTTTATTTAACAGATGATAGTAGTTAAATAAAATAACTCCATTAGATTACCATTGAAACATTAAACACCAGAGGAGCAGAGCCCTACAAAAACCATGCTTAAAACCTTCCCTGTGAAAAAAAAATAAAATAGTTTATTCTAAATTCCATGACAATTGCTTGAATAGTGTAGTAATGCATAATGGACAAACAGTCAGCAAAATAGACAAACAGACATTCGTTTTTATGCTGTTCAGATCCAAATTTCCACTGAATACAAACTTACTCTTTATAATATTATGAAAGCTCTATAACGTCCTGAATAGTATAAACATAATTATTTTCATTTAAAGAGATTAAAATTATATAAAAATCATTAATCTTAGCCAGTAGCCTTGACCGGAGGGTTCCGACCTTATCACAACATAACAGAGTCAAGCAACATCCAACCTTCCTTGGATTCCTTGGATAGGTGACTGTCTGAGCAATCCCGTCCTTGCAGGCAGCCTGCTTACCCAGTCACTGGTGGTGGTTTGGAAGTCACCCTTAAGTGATTGATTGGTCCTCAGGTTAAGTGTTACAGAGAGCCCTAACTTCGTCTGGTAAAAGACATCCTTTAACTTTTAATTACATTTTAACAGCTGTTACTTTTTGATTAATTAAAGTTTCTCTCTATGTTATTCTTAAGGTAAAAAAAAAAATAATTTGAGGGTTTCTCTTGCCCTTCAAGGTGAAAATATTGAACAATGAAGACCTTATTGCACAACTATCAATACAAATTTTTTAACACCTCAATAATAAAAAGCTGATAAAGAAATATGGGAGGAGTTATGTTAATAAAAAATGGCTTCATGTATTATATATGAGGATTGTTGTTGTTATTTTTCTGTTTACCAACAAACAAGTTCCTCAATCAAGCAATAATAAGTTGTTTCAAGCAAATAACAATAATTGTTATTATCACTACTTAGTTTATTAATTTTATTATTTTGATATATTTAAAAGAAAAGTAGATGTACAGTATGTGTATATTTAATAGATAAGTATATTGTTCTGAAATATTTTACTGAGAGTTTTTTCACAAGTCACAGATTTGAAGGCCTAACTTATAGTTTATCATCCTTATTTTCCCTCTTTAAAGATATTTTGAATTATTGTATGGAGGAATTTTTTTTCAATCTAGAAAAAGTGTTAGACTTAAAAAAGAAAGTGCTTTTAATAATTATTTCCAAATTACTGCCAAGAACATCCTGTAACAATACTATACAGCAGTTCCAAATCTTGATTTGGGCAAACCTATCTATATAAAGGAACTAGCCGAGTACCCGTGCTTTGCTACGGTTATTTACTTAATTATTTAGCGGTAAGTTAATTAAAAATAAAAGAAAGGTAAGAACTAATAGGAAATTTAAAATATTTTAAACTGAATCCAACAGGAGTAGTACTAAAGGAAAGCACGGAAGCGGTCTGTAACAGAACAGCAACTGGACTGAACAAACCACACTGTGTGCAAGAATGTCTGTTCTCTGAGGGAGGGAGGTGTGTTATCAGTATTGACCTTTAGACTAAACCCAGAAATTCATGACCGAGTCTTACATCAATTTTATGTATCACACCCTCTTTAACTGTTAGTTTTATATAAGTAAAAAACAGCTAACTAAACAACCTTCGTTAAATTTAGATCAGTAGCTACTCAAGTGACTACAAAAGTCGTTATATAAAAATTTAATATAGATAGATATACGTGCAACGGTTCAATATCCTAGGTCCTATCATTGTAGACATAAAGTTATTATAGTTGGTCAGAATTAGTAAAGAAATAATATATTATTTTATCCTGGTAACGTTATCTTATTCCTAAAACTAAAACACTATAAGAAAAAACCGGCTATAAAAATTAATTAAATTAGTCAAATACAGCAGCCTTATGGCCGACATATTGCTTTTC
>JAQJVL010006469.1:0-28912 GCA_035578905.1 Stictocephala bisonia | reverse complement strand
ATAAATTGTAGAGAAGAAACCTTTCTTACCTTATTGGCTTGGGCATAGAAGATGTAATTAGCAACCTTTTGGTCTAGAACAGAAGTAAGATTATCGTAAAAACAGTGCGATAAAATTATTGTGCAGATAAAAATATTTTATTCAATATATTCATCACCTTACCTGAACACTTAATTTGACAAGGATAAATTCTCATTATAAGTATATAGGTCTCTTTTGGCAAATAATATTGCTTTATCTGACTAAATAAATAAAAATGAGCTGTGCCGATTTTTTTTCCGTTCCAACTGGAGCTTGATAGAATGTTTGCCGAGAGGACCACATGGAAATCATAACACCATTAAATGAAGATTGGACTAATGTCCATGAAAACCACAAAATGCCATTTGTTGTGATTGATGATTCAGTTAAGAGAATAATAGATGAGAAAATTTAACAAAATACGCTAGAATATTCAATACCACTATAAGTGGATGGGTGGGTCGATACCACTGTACACCTATGGGTGGACAGGTAGGTCAATGCCACAGTACATTTTATGGGTGCTTTTTAAGTATGTGTCCGTGTCCCCCATATTTTTTCTTCATTAACACCGTATGGGTGGGTGGGTGTACCCCTACCACTCTACGTGCAGGGTTGGGCCACTAGTATTGTAAGTATATGGGTCAACACTACTGTATGAGTGGGTGGGTATGCAACCTGGACTAACCATAATATTCAGAATCTAAGACACCAATAAATATGACAAACTCTTTGAGAAAAGCTGACAATGCAAAAGTGGTTGTGAAACAAAACTGGTTTCATAGGTCAGTAACAATATTTAAGCTTTTCACCTAATTACCTTCATAGATAACTATCATTTTGGTTCCATAAAAAGCAAAGTGTATAAAAAAATACCACAAACGTTGATAGAGGTTGTGAATGAAGCCCCTGCGAGTAAACCACATGAAACATTTAGGGAAATGTAAGACAGTTATCTATCAAATTTTTATTGGCCATCATTTGGAAATTGAAATAGAATAATTACCTGTTATCAAATATATGGTATTATTCTTATCTTATAAAAACCTGTAAAAAGAGGAATGACCCAGTGAGTTTATATTTTAACCATAGATATTTGCTTACTGTATTATCCATGTTCGGACATGAATTTATTTACAATTACATTAATTTCATGTTCAAACGTACAAAATCAAATGCCTTCATTGGAATTTATCTTTTTTTTAAAAAAAAGAGGCCGATTTCCTCTTTATTCTTTCTCTAACCATTCTCCATAGACTACTGATCGGTGTAGAGAGGTTATCAGACAGAGTAAGGGGAAGAAACAGTATAGTGCAAGGTGAATACTACTGATAAAAACTAACAGTCAAGGCCAAGATTCGAACCTGTGCTACATCTAACGGAAATACAAAGTCCCAACGCCTTATACCGCTCGGTTACCGGCTTGCCCAAAATGAAGATCTAGAGCTAAAATAATTTAAGAGCGCGGAATAGAATAAAAAGAATACATTTTCCAGGAATCTAAGAAAGCCGCAAAGGATTTTTATTTTTATGTATTTGTTGGTGTTTAAAAGTTGACATTATATAGACACTTAAGGTACTTATGTATCTCGCAATTCAGAAGATCTAATAAGTTGTTATTATTGTAAAATTCTAAAATACTTAATATAATGTATAATGTACTGAATAGTAGAGTCTTCTGTTTAATCTGACAACATTCTGATTTAGTTGAGTGAACATTTTTATTCATTTCAGAAAAAGATGCCTGATATTCAGTTAAAATGTGAATAAAAATGTAAAATATACAAATAATATCTGTACCTAAGCATACTGGTGGTACAGGAGCCCAAATTCCATTGAAGCAACAAGAGTAGTAGACATCAAGATTTTTTGGCAGCTTGTAACCAGATTGGCAAGTGTACGCCAGCAGCCAGAATGCAGGAACCATATCCGAACCACCTCGACACTGGGGTAAGTTGGCATTTTTTTGACACTGAGGAGAGATGAAGTTGCCATGTTGGGGAGGGGCTGGCAGCCGACATCCTGAGGGACTGCTGTATCAACAAAATACAGATTAAAATTTAGTTCTAATGAGAATATCTAACTTAAACAATGGCTTAAAGGAATTATATACTTGTCTAAGGATCAAGGCAATAACACTTGGTAGGATTTATATTTATCTGCAGGAAATATTTCAAAACTACGTAATTTTTATTAAATTACTGTGGTATATTTTTATATCAGCCTTACACTTAAAGGATTTGAAACAGATAAATCTGTTGTTATTTAACTGAAACAGTTAAATTAATGTGTACATCAAATATAAATAATATATTTAATGAAAAATAATCTTCTACTAAGTATAGGTACATATGTTTTTATTTGTGTTTAAACATTTTCATCGGCAATTCACTTAAATCAATTGACAAATTATTGAATAATTTAGCTGCCATATTATATTGAATGTGTTTAGCACAGTTTGTAAACTGTTTTTATTTCTTGTATCATGGTTATGATGATTTGATTTTTCTGAGAGACTTCCTAAATAACCCTTGCATGTAAGAAAACTTTTAGAATATATAGAGTATAGCCAGTCGTGACAAAATTTTGAAACATTGTAATAGAGGTTTACACCGTGAGCTCTAGAATATACACCTCTAAGAAGCCTGATTGTCTTTTTTATGTAATATAAACAATTTGTTGGTGTATGAATGAAAAACCCTCACTAGTATTCTCTAGCTTAATAGACTGACTGTAACTGTGCATAATAAACGGTGATCAGAACATCTTGTATTTTGTATTCCTGTAATTTTTGTAAACAGTATAGATATTTTGATAGTTTTGTAGCGGTTAGGTTAATGTGATCCTTTCAATCTAATGTTGGACATAAATTAATTCTAAGGACCTTTATGGGTTTATCTCTTTCAGCAGGGGTTGCGTGTTGAAAAACTGATTTCTAAATCTTGTAATTTATTTAAGTTTTGGCATGGTCTTGCATTGCACCTTCAGGGGCACCAGCTGGAGACCCAACCTTGTATGGCTTTAAGTATCGTTTAAAGCTCTCCTTATGTTTTTTTTTCCTTATGTATGTTTTTTTCTCTCCTAATAAACAATAAATCTCTTCACAACAATATGTTGAACACAACCCAAATTATTTCAAATTGTGGCTAACCAAAAAATGACAAGAAGAAATGAAATTGTAGTCAAAGCTTACAACTGTAGAGGAACAGCAATTTCTGGCTAAATTGTTCCAATACATTTAACGTTTACAACTTAAAACCACCTTCATTAAAATGAATTACCTTAAAGCTGTCGCAGAGGGCCCATTACTGTTTTGCTGGGAGGAACAGCCAACAGCTAAAATATAAGATTCAAAGCAACACCTTGTTTAGTTTGGATTAATTAATAATTCAGCCCTTTATAATCAATATAATATATAACTGAGAAAATTGTTCTGAGAAATGAGCTTTTAACATCTCTTAGTCCATAATCTTTCTAACATTTTTTTAATACTGTTCTTTCACTCAACTAAGTTTTACTGTTTTTGCTGTTTATATATTAATTTGTATAAGTATGGGGACCTATAATCACTACTTATATATTCTAAAACCTGCACATAAAAAAATTATGTAAATGGTTAATTTTCTTGGGATCTCAAACTGTAACATTATGATCAAATTGTAACAATTGGTGAATCTTTGATTGCTAGCTCACCTTCGATTATTTTTAAGTACAAGACGTGGACTTTCTAAAAGTGAACTGATATTTGTAGTAAAAGTACAGCCTGTAATTGACTGTAGGGCCAGCTTCTACAGTTATAATTGAAACTACAAAAGAGAGTTATTTGATTTTTGTTCAATAAAAAGAACCCTAGATATGACTCTAAAGTGCTTCTTCTCCAGTCTAAATTTGTTAGTTTATAGCATTGAATTTGAATTAGAGCATAATTAATTGTAGATTACCTATTTAGAGAGTAACACATTCTGACTGAATGGAAATTTTGAACAATATATTGTTAGCTTGGGAGGGAGGGCAACTAAGCTTCGTCCGAGTGTCAGGGGTGAGAGGGGAGGGAATTAAGCGTCGTTGGAGTTTGGTTTGGGTGGGGTCGGGAGGGGCAACCAAGTGTCGTTCACTAACGTCTTCCAGTGTTAGTGAGGTGTAAAGTAAATTAGGTGTCATTCATGTATAAGGGTGTTTAGGGAGGGAAACTAAGCGTCTTCGACGTGTTAAGGTGGTTTGGAGAGAGAAACTAAGCGTCATCAATGTGTTAAGGTGGTTTGGAGAGAGAAACTAAGCGTCATCAATGTGTTAAGGTTGTTTGGAGAGATAAACTAAGCGTCTTCAATGTGTTAAGGTGGTTTGGAGAGAGAAACTAAGCGTCTTCGACGTCTTAAGGTGGTTTGGAGAGAGAAAATAAGCGTCATCAATGTGTTAAGGTTGTTTGGAGAGATAAACTAAGAGTCATCAATGTGTTAAGGTTGTTTGGAGAGATAAACTAAGCGTCATCAGTGTGTTAAGGTTGTTTGGAGAGAGAAACTAAGCGTCATCAGTGTGTTAAGGTTGTTTGGAGAAATAAAGTAAGCGTCATCAGTGTGTTAAGGTTGTTTGGAGAGAGAAACTAAGCGTCATCAGTGTGTTAAGGTTGTTTGGAGAGAGAAACTAAATGTCTTCAATGTGTTATGGTGGTTTGGAGAGAGAAACTAAGCGTCATTAATGTGTTAAGGTTGTTTGGAGAGAGAAACTAAGAGTCATCAATGTGTTAAGGTTGTTTGGAGAGATAAACTAAGCGTCATCAGTGTGTTAAGGTTGTTTGGAGAGAGAAACTAAGCGTCATCAGTGTGTTAAGGTTGTTTGGAGAGAGAAACTAAGCGTCATCAATGTGTTAAGGTTGTTTGGAGAGAGAAACTAAGCGTCATCAATGTGTTAAGGTTGTTTGGAGAGAGAGAAACTAAGCGTCATCAATGTGAAGGTTTTTTGGAGAGAGAAACTAAGCGTCATGAATGTGTTAAGGTTGTTTGGAGAAATAAACTAAGCGTTTTCAATGTGTTAAGGTGGTTTGGAGAGAAACTAAGCGTCTTCAATGTGTTAAGGTGGTTTGGAGAGAGAAACTAATGACTACAGATTCTATCCACTGAAGTTAACGTTACAGAAACGAAGAAAGTGGAAAAGTAGTAAAGCTTTGTTTTTTTTTAATACTGTTCAAGATAGCTAATAAATGAAGAGATGGTGACTGACCCTTCTGATTGCTAAAACTAAATGATCAAATAATTACAATTGTATAAAACCAACTATATTCCCACACGCATCCTGCGAGGTGCATTGGGAATTTATTTTCAATTTTTATAGCATAAAATATTTTGTTTAATAAAGAATTTTTGAACTTGAACTTACCCACCCATACACGTACGGTGGTGATGGCTCTCTTACCCACTCATACACGTACGGTGGTGATGGCTCTCCTACTCACCCATACATACATGTACGGTGGTGATGGTCCTGTAGACGTATGTTTTTAAACTAGGATAACTGGTATGATTTCACTCGATTTTGTTTAAATGTTGTACTATATTCATAGAAAATGCAAAAATAACCATAATTCTTTAACAATTGATTGTAGTCACGATATACAGATTAGACATTTTTAAAAAGTTTTCTTGTGCTTCTCAACTGTAAAGAGGAAAAATATTTGTACATGGTGACAAATGAATGTAATATAACGTTTAACAAATGTTATGTTCAATCCATCCAACTTTACTCTTTCTACACTTGGGTGATGTGTTTCCCAATCAAAATACAATATCACACGGTCAACTAGGCTCAACTGCTGCGAGGGTTGATGGATCCAGCGGGAAGTGGGCAGGCCACTGCAAGGTGATAACACTATCAAGACAGTCCAGCCGAACTGTCCGCAGTGATAACATAAATCGCCGGACGCCCTTGCCATGCTGAACCCCGCTGCCTTATCGTCTGGAAAACCCATACAGTTCTCAGTGGTTGCGCCCGGAACGAGATTGGTTACACTTCTCCCTATATGTCCTAATGTGAATCGTAGAGAATAACATTTTATTTAAATTTCGTGTTGAAACTTAAAAGGTTTTTTTTGGAGTTAACAATTGTTTACTGTTAATATGATAACTATTTATTCACTTCCTGGTCGAGTGAGACAAACTGATTAAATACTCCGTTATGTTTCCATTTAATTTAACGTGAATTTTGAAACTTACCTATGGATTATTATCTGTCGATACATCCAGTGATCTTCAATGTGGTCGTTATAGACGTGTAGTGGATGTAAATTAATTTTATTTTGTTGTTGTACTGAATATTTCTATTTTAAAACGAAAACATATTCTTTTCATTTTCATGACTATACTTATCAACTATTTGTTATACATTTAGTCTATCAATCAATGTTTAAATCTTTACCGTACTTGAATTCTTACATACGAAATGTATAGTATGAAAACTAAACCGAGACAGCTCGGGGAAGTACAGAAAAACATCTTAAAATATATATATAAATAAGTGAAACAACTAACTATTAACACTCGTATTTTGGAACTGGGTTTACCTCTATGTTTCAATGCTTTTTAATGTTCAGTTCTGAGTTCTCCTACTTTGGATAGAAACATTTTTTATTTATGAATATACATTTTAAAAATATAAACTGTTTTGCTGTTTGCAGCCGTTTGAAAACAAGAATACGAGGGGTGAAAGTGAAACAGCCTAAAGAAGTATAATTCATTAGCGCTTTAACTACTGTATTTACAAATTAGTACAACTATTCCCCATAGTTCCTAATACTAAATACGTCTTTATGTTTCAACATGTGTGAATCGAAATATTGGTTGCTTTATGAGAATACTATCATTTTTAATTTAGGAATATATCATTTTAAAATAAAATATGTATTTTTTAACCAACTATAACACATAAATTGTTCTCTTATTTTTCATCCAGAAATTCTGATGAGGAGGTCTAATTCATATGTGAACAATTGTTAATGGTTTTCAATAAAAATTACACGTTTCGCAAACATAATTAAACAATTTTATAATTTATATATGTCAAATTGATTCCAATGTATGGAGAGACCTTCGCCATAAAATGATTGTTATCAAATTATCTTTTTCAAGCAAATGTATGACTACATTAAATTTAAGTCTTGGATGTTTGCAAAGTACGAAATATTCCGTCAGTTTCCCTCCACATCCAAACATAATTAAATAAACTAAAACAGGTTTGACGCACTGGATATTGTGGCAATCCACTGCCCTCAGGTGGAGGGTTTCCCACAAGCAATCACAGCTTTGCTCAAGCAAAACTGTTCAGTATCAACAGGGCATATAATTAATAAACTGATTTTTTGGAAAAAAGTTAACTATTATAATTGTACATTGTAAAGAAACATTTATATATCTATAATCAGAAGTCATAGATAAAACAAGACATCTATCTGCCAAAGGGTTGATCCTGAGGAAGGCTACTTTTCCTTCCTTGTCACCCATGTGGAAGCCATGTTAACAGTCTTCTTCTCCGACCCCAACAATATTTGCATTAATGGCAATAAAGTTTTTAATGATTTTTTTATTATTGTTATTTTACTCTGAGCTTCATCAATGTCACGCCCTATCAGCTGGAGATAAACAGTTAGTCAGCCAGTCCGGAGGGTGGGCTGGGTGTGTACACAAGCGAGCCACGTGCGAATCGCCCTACAGGGGTCGCCGAAACGTCGGTCCGCACCTCGCCCGATCGATAAGGGAACCGGCAGCCAGTCATGCGACTTTTTGTACATGATTTTCCAAATAAACACAATAATGGAACACTCAAACAATTATAAATACTTCAGTTAGGGTGTGTAATTGGATGCTTTGAATCAGCGTAGAAGAGATTTCATAAAATGTAAAATCAACTCTTAGGCGTGGGTTTCAAACATGTACCTTATTTGCACATTTAAGGTTGTGTTAAGTGAAAACGCAAAACAATTAATGTTAGTTTTCAAATCAGGTACTGTGGACAGTATTACGAACAGATTAGTAATTATTAGCATTATATTTATATAAACTGTGTCAACAATTAACTGTCTTTGACTTCGAAAGAAACAATATTTATTGCCAACTTATAACTGTGATTTTCATCAAAACAAACTTGAAGCTACTCAAAAAGAACCTTCTATTTTGTATGGTTGGCTTCTTTAACGTTTAAGCAAATATAGGAAATAAGTATAGGTTATAGAAACTGTACAGTGAATTCTACCAACACAGTAGTTGTTGATACATAAATGTTGAATGGTTTAGATAGTATACTTTGTAAATGACTTTGAATTTAGAAGTTTTAGGTAATAGCTCTAGTTATATGAAATAGAAAGAGTTAATAAATATGAATAAGACCGATTTGAGAACAGTGCTTTACAGAAGGTAATTGAGTGTTATTAATTAGCACTGATAACTGAATGTAGTGGTCTGGAGCAAGGACAGGGCCTCCCAGCGTATGATTCAGGTGTGTTGGAAGTGAAAAGATAGCTTGTCACGGATATATATGTTAGGTTGTTAAAGAGGAAAGGTTAGGTGTTAGAGGACTGTTAGTCCTAACCTCGCCCAATAAAGACATTTTTAATTTCATTTCATATAAGTTATTGATAATATAACATTTTAAAAGCTGTTTACATTCAGTGTAGCCTACACTTGAGTTAAATTTAAATATGTCTATATCATCAGCATTTTAAGAAAGTTCTTATCTATGGGGCTTTATTAAATTTTTAAAGAACTTAAAAAAAATACATCTGGACTGTTTTAGGTCGAGAACATTCAACATTCGGTCGACAACTGCACGTAAACCAGAGTGCTTCTGCTGTTTGTAGTGAAACAAGCGGTCGAGAACATTCAACATTCGATCAACAACTGCACGTAAACCAGAGTGCTTCTGCTGTTTGTAGTGAAACAAGCGGTCGAGAACATTCAACATTCGATCAACAACTGCACGTAAACCAGAGTGCTTCTGCTGTTTGTAGTGAAACAAGCGGTCGAGAACATTCAACATTCGATCAACAACTGCACGTAAACCAGAGTGCTTCTGCTGTTTGTAGTGAAACAAGCGGTCGAGAACATTCAACATTCGATCAACAACTGCACGTGAACCAGAGTGTTTTTGCTGTTTGTAGTGGAACAAGCAGTCGAGAACATTCAACATTCGGTCGAAAGTTAGCGACAAGTATTTGGGGGGGGGGGGTTTGATAAACATAAGCTTGTCATTTTGAAGTATAAAACTGGTTTTAATCTGGCGAAGTGTTCTATAATAACAACACAAGGCTTATTAAAACAATAACACGTTAGATGATAGCGCCAGAATGAAACGACTGGTTTATTTGTGATAGTTAAACTTTTTACAATGACGCTATAACTTAAATCACACCACGGAACAGCACAGTGTTGAGGCCTTTAAGACCGTTTGTAACCAGGTCCTACATGGAGGTCTACAATAACACGTGCAAACTATGCAAGGAGGTGGTCCACCTTACAGCGTGGCCACCGGGAAAGTGGACAAGTTAGTTTTAAAAACTCAATATTCAGAGTGTCTTTATTTCACGAACAAAAATTGCATTATAATACACATGAATTGTGTGAAATAAATAGGGAATACCCTAAGACAACACCTGAATTGGTGTACCATCATTTTGATTACCATAAAAGAGAGACGGCAGGTGTGGATCGTCATCTTAAATTAACAACGTTAAAAACTTAGTTAATTAAATAAATGCAAACAAAACTTTCTGACTCCAAGCTGTTATAACATTAAAATTAAATAAGCAGATACATACATGCATATACAATTCGTGAGTATATCTTTATAATTATATTGTAAATTTAGTTTCTACTGAGCACTTTTATAAATGTCGAGACGTTGATATGAGATTTTTGTTTGCGTGTTTGTAAAATGTAAAGTTTGTTTTACTACTTATTAGAATACTTATGTCTCAAATACCTAATTAGAGAGTCAGGATTATTACTAGGTGTTTTCCACTCGCAGGAAAAAATTATTCCTTTTATTCTCTGTTCCATCTTTTGCCGTTTTCCGACTATTTTAGTGTTAGCTCCTGACATTTTTTCGCGGGTTTGAATATAATTTACTGTATATTTATTCATCGGCATATAGGCCTATATTTCATACAAAATTCGTGTTATTAGCTTACTTAGCTTAAAAATAAAAGATTGCTTTTTTTTAAATGTTCCTATTTTTGTTAGCGTAAACTTTTCATGACTAACAAATTAGACTAAACAATAGCTCCTAAATATTAGGCCCAATAGTAAGAAATTTTTATCAGTTTTATAATGCATTAAATTTTAAAAATTAATTAAATTTACTCTTAGCGTTTTATATTTATAAACTAAACAATCACGTTTATTGAATCAATAAATTTATAATATAAATAATTTATAAAAAGATGTGGTTGAGATGAGGGTGAGTGAGTACTTACGGCAGAGATGGATGCTGGACCGGGACTGGTTGGGCAACCGCCGTGACCTTGTTGCCGATATTTGCACGGTGTTGTTTGACCTTGCCACCTCCCTTGTACTTTCCATGGGGCTGTCCTCAATCACGTGGGATCATCACTATAAACCCTGACTCGTTTAAATAATAATGTCTCGTGTTATTTATTATAATCACTTTTCCGTTAATTCACTACCACTACTTTTTTTGGTTTCCGTTAATTCACTACCCCTACTTTTTTTGTTTCCGTTAATTCACTATCACTTGATAAATGTTCTATCGCTCTAAAAACTGTTCCCCTATTATTTTTACGTCCACTTTGGTATGCCTTATCCGCTAGGAATCGTTATCGCTGGCCTTATGTTATCGTTTTCAAGAATGTACGGACATAAAGCACATTCGGCGGTCAGTCAATCATTGGATTTACTTAGGTAACTATGAATTTACTTAGTCTAGCTAGTGAATGAGATACAAAGAATAAAGCATTGAGTTTATTTACCTAACCTAACCTATTATGTTTTTATTTTACCCGTTGGTAGTGAATAAAGGGGAAAGGTCCAAACTGATTATCTAACTACAGTAAACCTACAACTACAGCTCGTGGTTCGGATCAACACTAAAGGGGAAAGGTCCAAACTGATTATCTAACTACAGTAAACCTACAACTACAGCTCGTGGTTCGGATCAACACTAAAGGGGAAAGGTCCAAACTGATTATCTAACTACAGTAAACCTACAACTACAGCTCGTGGTTCGGATCAACACTAAAGGGGAAAGGTCCAAACTGATTATCTAACTACAGTAAACCTACAACTACAGCTCGTGGTTCGGATCAACACTAAAGCACATTTTCAGTTAATGATTAATTGTTTGCGTATCTTTTTGGGTATTCATAGATGTATTTAGGGTTAATGTTAACCGTTTGTCATACTTATTTATGCACATCTGTCGTGCAGTTCTCAGGAAACCACGTGACAGACCATCAAACTCTGTTATCTCCAGCGAGATAAGCCGTGTGGAATGTCCAGCCGAGATAAGCCGAGGGTTGTTGCACAATAGCCATTATTGCAGCATGCTTCTTGGTCTGTCCCAGGCTGATTGCATTGCCCCCCCCCATGCTTGTTGTTATCACCGTTTCTGCTCGTCCCTGACAGTGAGAGCAAGATTGCATGGCTCTTTGTCATTCACAATTCAGTTTGACTACTTAAAATTTGGAAATATTGAAGGGAAGTTCTCTATTTTCTGTAAGTTAGGCAATAATACTCAACAATATGTAATATTATGGACAAATTTCCTTCGACTTGATTTTAAATGTTAGCCTACAATTATTCTGCAATTATTTTATTTCTCAGATTGCAGCCCCTTACAAATTATTCACAATATTGGCCAGATATAGTGGAGATTGTAGGTTATAGGTTCAACGATTGCCATCAGCTTGGACACTAGTCTAGAGAAAAGTTTAGGGTGTCCATGTTGGGTGGTTTTCATAAGGGAGGTAGGTCCTGAATATTATCAAGCTTGTGAGTCAATAATACCGTGTCCGGCTAGTCTAGGTATCTTAGTGGACTATGGTTAGTAATAAATACTCCGGTCTTCATATACTCACTCACAGCCTAGATTCGGTCATGTCTTTATTTTGTGTCTTTATAAGAAATAAATATTTTTCAATAAGGATTTCATAAAAATATAAGTTTACTTTGTGGATCGTTGGGCAAGAAGCCGAGGAGAAGATTTACTTTCCAGATGAAATGTTTAATTAGAGTATTTCATTATTTGGAGCAGAAACTTGGACTCTTAAAAAAGAAGACTTAAAGAGATTGAAAGCAATGGACATGTAAATTTGGAGAATGGTGGAGAAAATAAATAGGAATATAGAGAGCGAAATGAAAAAGTACTAAGGAGAGTAGGCGAAAAGAGAGAAAGACTAACAACTATAAGCAGAAGGCAGAAGAAAATGAATATTCTTTGGGAATGTGATATAAGAAGAGAAAACCTGTTATAGAAGGAAACCCTTCTTTAACGGTTGAGAACAGTTATAGAAGGGAAAGTTTGAGGAAAGAGAGAAAAGGGAAGGACGTGTTATATGATGGACAGTCAAAGGATCGGAGGAAAGTATGAGCATCGATTATATACACCTACAATAGATAAACCATCTAATAGGAATATCTGTGCCAGTAATTTTGTTAGTTTTTGTGGCCCGCAACCACAGCTGGTTTAAACTGCATTACATTTACATGGGACTACTAACACTAGCGCTCCACAATGGACCACAAAAACAGCTGATATTTTGAGACTCAAAATTTAACATTGGATGGGAAATCTATTTGTGTATAAAATCAATGGTATGAGACAACAAAAAGACTTGCTGAAAACACAGAGGTTTGGCGGAAGGTTGCAGCAGGCCCTGCCTGAGGGCAGAATACCCTTGATGATGATTACGATGATGAGTAAAAAACACATAATCTTGACATAGGAAACGAGTGAGTACATTTCACTATCTATTGGCTAGTAATAAATTGGTCTTTCCCGAACTGTAACATTCTGTACAGGGAGGATATTTTATGCGCAAATAATGTAAGTCATTAATGAGAGTAATTTGTAATGGTGGAACTGTGGTTTTACGTAAACACATTAGCGGAAGGCCACTTTTATTCTGGAATAACAACGCCACCGGTGATCGGCGGTCTACAGTACAAGGCGAGGGAGGCTGTTGAATATATAATTTCCACCATGGCCGAGTATCAGAAATAATACATCTCCATCTTCAGACGTACCTATACTCTACACAATATTAATTTATATCGGTATTGTATTGTGTAGACTATGTATATAAAACTATATATATCGCAATATAAATGAGAAAGTTAGTAACATAGGTATATATAGTTAAACATTTATTTTGGCTCAAAAAAAATCAAGCTTGAACTGGTTCATCCACTAGTACTAGGGTTGCCATAAACATTCATAGTAAAATACGGACGCCAGATTTACTTGGGGGTCTGGCAGGCGAGGGGGATTTGGTTTGTTAAATTGGGAAAATAACAATTTGTAATATACAACATTAATATTACAACTGTATTCTAATTTAAGATTTCTGAGTAATATTAACAATCAATACCGGTACTGTACTTTTAAAAAGAAATTCATTATGTTTAAGTTGGCAGAACTCAATAAATTGTCATAAATCTCTACTGGTAAGACTGAATCCAGTAATATTTTGCTGAAGAGATTACTTTTTTTGTGTAAAGAACTATTGTTTTAATGGCTTTAAAGATTCAGACCTTGACATGTCTCGGAATAGCTTTTACCTTCTCTACCACTCTACTGACAGCCTGTTCCGATCGGGTATCCAGAAATTTTCGTAAGTGAAAAAAAATTGTTCAACTGGTGCCGAAGAACCGGATAGAGAAAGAGCACACTCCAACACTCTTTCAAAATGTTCACACTTATTTAGCTTGAAACTGAGGGGAGGGAGGTGTTTGTGCGTCATCACAACCTCTCACGATTGCCCAAAGTACTAGTAATACATGTTGGTCTTTTTCATTATTAAATATTTCAAATGCATTTTTATTAGTAACAGAAAGAAAAATACGTACATCTACCCGAATTTTCTTTGTACGGTACGGACACGTTCACAGAATGTAAAATACAAACCGTCCGTACTAAATACCCTGACTAGTACGCTAAGTATTGTAGGGGACGCGACAAAGTGTCCCAACGACAAACTGAGCCAGTTTAGGCGAGACAGATTGTCGTTGGGACACTTTGTCCGCAGCAAGCAGAATTCCAAGGCGGCCCATGTTGTCCTTTCGTGAACAGACACATTGGACCACATTCTAGAGAGGTTCAATTTGCTTTGCGTCACTTTGTCTTTGGCTCACTTTGTCCTAGCTGGATTTTAAAAGTTGGACTAGTTTTCGATGTGATACTTTGTCCACGTTTCGTATTAAATAGGAAATTATTTATTGAATAGGTAGAGCCAGTGGCCAAGCGGTCGTAGGCGTCAGTTACAGACAGGGCAAGTTCGAATACTGGTCTTGAATGCTGGCTTTTATAAGTAATATCCACCTTGTGCTTACTTCTCCCCCTACTCTGTCTGATAAGTTCCCCGCACAGATCAATAGTCTATGGGGTGGATTAAGGTTAAAAAGGAGATCGGCATATCCTTATAAATAACAGAAAGTGTGATATGTACGGATCTCCATGCTATCGCCATTTGGGTTATGCGTGTTTCTGTATCTGCATTTTTTCCGAAAAGTAAGCCACAGCACCAAGAAAAAGGAAACAGAGGACGCATTCTATAGTGCGCAAAAAGGAAACAGAGGACGCATTCTATAGTGCGCAAAAAGGAAACAGAGGACGCATTCTATAGTGCGCAAAAAGGAAACAGAGGACGCATTCTATAGTGCGCAAAAAGGAAACAGAGGACGCATTCTATAGTGCGCAAAAAGGAAACAGAGGACGCATTCTATAGTGCGCAAAAAGGAAACAGAGGACGCATTCTATAGTACGCAAAATGTGTGTCGAGAGTTTGTTCTCCATTTTTCCAGGTATATGGAAGGGCCTGCACCTTGTCAGACCCTTCCCTTCCCCCAAAAATACAAAAAAAATTTAGTAAATATTACTATGGATGTATAAAGAAATGCATTAATTTTAATATGTTTACAACTGCTTTTGAGGTGTTCGCTGTGGTTGTAAGTACGCGACATACGTTTCTTTTCCTCTGTACAAACAACCTTATCGTCAAACACCTAAGAGTATTGCCAGTTTGGTTACTCGAATAATACTGTGTGACATGAAGAGTACTGTAATATTTCCCCCAAGTTGAGTTCATGGCCAGTGTGGACTGTCACACAGTCACCCACGGCACATGACGTGCTAGAGGTGTGACATTCGCTACCTGACACAGAAATGGATTAAAGGGCTCTGCAAGGAGTTTCGAATTTAATAAAGTGATTCCAAATTCTGCAATCTGCATACAATTCTACTGAGAATAACAACAAGCTAGAAAGACAACTATTTACTGTAACAAAGAAGACGAAGCTCTAAGGTTGCTAAGTAGAGTGATAAGAATGAATTATACACGTTACATCATTATTTGTTAAGCCATGATACAAATAATTGTTACTGACAAACAATTTAAACTAAAACACGCCTCCAGAAAACCGGAATACATATTTTTTGATAAATTGTTTGGATGTATTTCATGTTTGGATGCTTTAAACGAATCATGAGTCTAGGCTACATATTACTGCTTACCTTTACACCTAAGTGTACGTGAGTTTATGCCTAACTACTTCCGTTTGCTCATACTACAGACACGTGTGAGTTGGCAAGTGAAGCGTTTTTGTACACAATAAACTAAGAACAATATTAACTTCTGCAGTATATATACCTACTTATTATTGTATAGTTTACTTTTATGAATTGAGATTTCCCCCTCGCAACAGTATTACTCATATCATAAAGCCTGGAATGTTCTGAAAATAAAAAGAAAACACAAATGTTGCAATATTTGAAAAACTTTCAGTCTGCAAAATATTAAAAAATGTAATGCAATATCCAGTTGTAAATTGTGTTACTTCCATTAATATGTAATGTCACTAATATATAAAGGGACAATTACTTTTTTACCAGAAAATAGGTTGTAAAGACATAAATATATTATGAGTGGGTGACAAAGGACCTGGTTTAGCGGTTGAATCACCTTGAATCACCCATAGCGGTTGATGCCTATATGGGTCTACAGGCATGTGTGTGAACTTTATTCAACGAGTGAAAAATACCGACCGTTGGCTCAGTGGTGATTCGGTCCTTGGACCTTGCCTTCCGAAGTCCGAAGCCTTATCCACTAAGCTACCACGCCGGTACTCTAAATTTCACCAATATTATAACTGCTGGACAATACTGTATAATTTATATATAACATTTATATATAAAAAAAATATAACATTTTTCATTTATTTTTTTTTATCTGGAAGGTACAACAAAGTTATTTGGTTGTCAAATGCATAAGTAATCTAATGCTGCACTTATTAGTGATAGAAAACAAGTAATTTCAAACTCCCATGTTAAAAAAATTACCATTTTACAACTAAAACTGAAAACTGTGCCCATATTGTTTTTCGCAATTGTCGTAAACAAACTGTTCTCACTTACAGGAGATCTACGTCATTTCTTGTCCATGTTGATACTGTTTCAACACTATACGATAACACACAATACACTTATATCATAACAATATAAATACACTAAAACTGTACAAGAAACAAACTAAACAGTCGAATAAACACACACAACTTGGAGCTGATAGGTTACTGAACTGACACGTTGCGTTGTCTGCTTTCATCAGCTGGCGGCACAGCCACACTGATTGTTATTGTAATGTACAGTCTCAGACAAGAACAAAAATACTGTATGACGATTGAATATATATATATTCAATTTTTTTCAATATAAAAAAAATATATATATAAAACAACATTTTAGCTTTAATTTGGAGGTATAACCAATTCATTAAACGAAAAGATAAGCGCACAGTAGTAAAACAAAAACAGAACCAGTTTTTCGGCTCATGGCTGTTTTCGACTATACACTCGAAAGCCAGTAAACTGGCTCTTGGCCGTTTAGGAAAGTATTTTCTAGAGCCGAGAAACTTGCCCGTGGCCGTATAAGGGTTAATACATCATTTTAGGATGCATCATTTTCATATGCGTTTAAGTAAATGCAGTAGTTTTATGTTGATTTAAATCAATTTAAATTCATCAATTTAAAGTTATCTATATAATTTAAATATCAATGTGTCAGTTGATACATGTATAATATTAGAATCTACATTTTCCGGTGACAACCGCGTCAAGGTACAATCTACAATATTTACAAGATGACCAGATGTTTCACCCATACTGTGATCATCTTTTCGCCCTAGAAAGAAACCACTGAGGATGCCACATCACAGTATGGGCGAATCGTCTGGTCATCTTGTAAATATTGTAGATTGACGCGGTTGTCACCGGAAAATGTAGATTCTAGTTTTGACACCGGCCGCTTAAGCCTAAGTTCTAAGATGTTTAATATTATTTTACTATGAGTTTTTGCTGTTAAAAAAAAAAAAACAAACAAATGAAATGAACACGTTTGAAATAGGCTATGTAATACCAATAAGTATTTATACTAATAAATAGAGCAACACAAGTAGTGTGAGTGTAAAACAGTTTTACCATACTTGAAATACCTTTTAGTGGCAGTTGATGTAGCTTTCGGCAATGGAGTACTCAGCAACGTTACATCTTGCATTGATCCTGGCACGGAAAATGCTGACGTGTCATGGTTATTTCTTTCCATGCGGTAGATGAAGGGACTATTTCAGATTCTGAAATAAAAATAAACTAGCATTTATAGTTGAAATTTAATTACTCGTTGTAGCTGTTTAGTTGTATTCAAACTGTAAATTTAATTTCTTAATTCTGTTCACAACACTGATAAAAAGGCCCCTCTTCTCCCAGCCTAACAGCAAATTGAAGGCGTATAACTTCTCCCTAGATGTTCTATTGTGACCATTGTAACGTTGTGCCTTTTGTTACATTATTTATTTTATTTATTTTAATTTAATCCACTGATTAAATTAAAATAATGATATTCAATAAATCAGAATTCTTTAATTTATTTCTTTTTTGTCCCAAGTTATTGGGTGACAATTTATAACCTTTTACCTTTAAAGAGGTTGTTGCTTTTATTAAAATTGTTTATTTAATTTAATGAAAGTCATTAAATTATTGCATGATTGCTCTTAAATTGATCTCAGGGTCGATATACGGGTAATTCGGTGAGAAAACGTAGTATAATAAAACAAAATTTTACTTTACACAATTTAATTTATTCTACATTATTTAAAATCATTACGTTACTCAATTGGTATTTGCAATACAATAAAATAGGATTGAAAATTATATTATCTAAAACTAGATATTTTCTTTTAAGTCAAATGAGTCATTTAAGTTTGATTTACAAAATCATTGTTAACTTTTTTCTAATCAATAATTTATTCTAACAACTTATCTGAGTAATCACTATGGATGATGATGGAGTCCATCTCGTGTCCTATCGTATACTCAACGAAACGGAAATTCAAAATGATATCATCTTTAATTCATAGCCACAACTTTTAGTTAGTACATTTAAAACGCACAAGTGTTTTTACCACATTTTCCCGGAAACATAGCCCGATGCCGGTGATGTCTGTGGAAGACGATCCTCGTCGATCTCCAACTATTTGCAAACTGGGGCGAGGAACGTTCTTCAACCGTTGAAGTCGGATTCCCGCCTTTTTTCTTTTGGGTACGCGACTATGACCCTTCTGGGTATGTCACGATGTAGCGGTTTTGACAGCTGCTGCGGCCTACGGGCAAATTTGGAACTATATGTTCCGTTCTGATTGGTTCGTTTCGTAACTCGTCATCCGTGTAATTCTACTGCGCATCACACTTGTGACCTGGAGGGGATTTAATGGAAAATAACCAACCGACGTGATGTAGCTTGTCCCTCAAATATGCTTACATGTTTACGATTGCAATTCTCGGAACCGGCCCACCCATCCTGCTTTGAACAAAGGGTTTGTTTACAGTGATTTATTGCTGGAGCCTCTCGTCTGTCCCACAGTTATTTTCCACACGACAATTCTCTAATATGATTTAAAACTCCTCCATTTATTTTAATTAAATATATTTCTTTTCTTTTATATAGTAATTTATTATTTATTAATTAATTTGCCTATCAATTTGGTGGACCCGTTACAGTACCCCCCGATTTTTTGCGATGTGTGAGTAACGCGAGTCAAAAAATCTTGATCTTAAACACGATTCGCCAAATTGTCGTTTGTTTCTCAGATAAGTTTCATTTTACAATATTTATTATATTTAGTAAATTAAGTCTATTAACTATTCTATAATTCAATATCAGATTACATATTCTATGGCACTACATCATTATCTCCTTATCAACATTTAAGAATCCATGTTTATCAAAATGAGTCCATTAAATCATTAATACAAATCAATCAATTACAATTCAGTAAATCATAAAATTATCAATTACAAATTAGTTACCTGTGATTTAGAAATTCAAAAAATTCATTACATCCTTCACAGTCATCAATAAAAATCAATAGTTCAAAAGTTACATTTATCAAACAGTAATCCAATAAATCAAAATTGTCAACTAACAATTCTATAATTTATAAATCAAAAGTTTAACAACTCATTTCATTGTACATAATTGTTCATAAAAATTTATATATTTTTAATTATTACAAGTTGTTAATCAAAAATCCATCAGTCTTGGATTAAAAATTATCAAACAAAGTTATACATTACATACTGAAATTCATACAACAACAATTAATACATCCTTAAGTTATGTACAAGTATTTATCAAAATTAATTAATCATTAAATTATGATTTCCTCTTAGTTAGTAAATGATTAGTTTCCACCAGCAAATTATTTCATTTACCAGTACAAATTCAAAAATTATAAATCTAGGATCAATACATCATCAGAAATTATACAAGTTCTTATTTGAAATCAATGACTCATTCCACAATATGAAATCACTCATCAAAATACACAAGTCATATATCAAAATCAACAAAATATAAGTCATCAATTACTAGGTTACACTTCAAAATTAATTAATTATCAACTTACTTCCAGTTATTATATTTCACATCATCATTAAAATCACATGACTATTCATTACAGTAACATGTTATATAGTTCATTAATTTATAAATGAATCATCATTTATTTATTTTAAGTATTTCATCAATATCCTATATTAATTTGTCAATCATTTTTCAATATTCTGTCATATATTTCAAATATATTCTCAACTCCTTTGACCATTTTTAAATTCTTAACTTCAACATCAATCCTTTAATCCGTCTTTAAATGCCAATATCTATTATCAAACCATTAAACCATCTTTTAGATACTTAATCCCGTTATCACCCCTTTAAACCCTTCTTTTAATTCTGTAACCTGTTATCAATCCATTTCCCATTTTTAAGTTCCTTTATCTTTTTTCATTCCATTAACCCTTCTTTCATTGCTAAAATCCTGTTTCATTCCATTAACCATCTTTAATTACTGATATCCTATTTCACCCCTTTGTCCGTCTTTAAATACAAGTATCCGTTATCACTCCTTAAACCCTTCTTTTAATACAGTAACCTAATTTCAATCCATTGCCCTTTTTTAATTTCTGTATCCTATCTCATCCCATTAAACCTTCTTTAAATACAAGTATCCGTTATCAATCCTAAATCCATCTTTAAGTTCCTATATCTTTTTTCAATCTTTTATCTTTCTTTAATTTCTTGAATAAATTTTTAATCACTACACAGTCCACAACATTCTCAAATAAATCATTACCTCTAAAACAAATCTTTACATTATCAAGTCAACCATTAATCACAAACAATTTTTCAAATACATTTTCAATCATCAATAAGTCATTATATTATCATACATATCATCAATCCCTAGTTAAATCTTCACCTTCATCCTTGATCAATAAATCAAAGATCCCTTAAAACTTTTTACATATTATTTATCATTCAACAAATGATTAATTCTTAAAGTTGTACATCATTAATTACCAACTTATTTACATAATAATTAGCAATTTCAATCAATAGCTCATCAACTCTTACATTTATATAAAAATGGCTTAAATTATTCTTTACTAATGTATCATATAAACATTACTATATTTACATAATAAGTCATCAGATTATACTTCTTATTTATTTGGAATGAACTTCATCAGTCCTGAATCAAAGTTATCAAACAAAACAATACACTGTGTAGCAAAAATACATAGTACACATATCATCCAATTATATACAAGTATTGATTAACAACAATAAGTTATCAAATCCTATGTTAATACAAGAATAGTTTGTATTATCATTGTTTACTAATCAACAGATGCATTACATAGTTCTTTGTCATTGATGCAAGTTATTATTATTATTTGTTACTTTATAATTTATTATAAAA
Organism: Stictocephala bisonia; assembly: GCA_035578905.1. NCBI lineage: Eukaryota > Metazoa > Arthropoda > Insecta > Hemiptera > Membracidae > Stictocephala > Stictocephala bisonia. Next base: position 7,362 of record JAQJVL010006469.1, on the reverse strand, counting down.
ATTATTGTAATTCTCTTTAGTAATAAAATTATTATTTGAATTAATATTTCTATCTCACATATTATTGAATAATATAAAAAATCTATCAATAAACACCATTGTCATTTTTCATTATTAAAAATTCATCATTTATAAATTATTTATACTTTGGTTTTGTTATTTATTTGTTATATGTTATTTATTTATTGCTATTATTTATTCCATACATATTTGCATAATATTTTATTTTTTTATTTATTAGTTTGAAACATATTGCCAAATTGTTGCTACGCCAGTGGGTCTGATGTCACTGCGTGTACTTTGGGATAGTTCATTTACAACACCATAGTGTTCAAGTATGGGCCAGGGTTCTGGAACATTGTAAGTGTTCTTGTAGAATATTGGTTTTCTTCAGAAGTTATTGCTTATTATGACAAAAGCTTAAAAACATTCACTCACTTTTATAAAACTGGAAACGGTCCATATGAAAAGTTTTACACTGGATCGCACTCGTATTCATTCCAAGTTTCAAATGTTTGAATATTACAATTAAATTCAGTGAATATCTGATTCACAAGTCTATGGGTCTCGAGAGACTATAAACAGCAGAACAAAGATTGTCTTATGTCACCAACTGGTTGATATACTAGTTGTTGTTTTCGAACATGTGCAGTAGTCCTGGAGTGTATGGGAGTGTTGTAGAGCCGTGTCAATAGGATGAGTCATCACCACCTGGTGCGTTCCTGGACTGATAGCTTCACCGCGTCATGGGTCTCTGCATGGTACGCCGTTGTCCTCCGACTCCCCTCTGCTACACCACTGGTACTCATGTCCATTCGTGTCCATGTTTCACAAAATGTTCTAATTGTCACTGGTTCTAGTTCACAATCATTTTACCTGATTGTCATTTCACTTTGGTTACCTTTTGTATTAAATAATACATATAACTCAAGTCACTCACAGGCTGTTAATTATAGAAATAGCCTGTTTTTAATTGCATCAGCAATTAATTGAAGTAAAAAATTATTTACAAACATTTAAACATACTCATGTTCAATCATTTTTCATATTGTCTATTGTTGTTTGTGTATACACACATATTACTTGTATACAAAACTTTAATTATTCATACATTTACTAATGTTGCTTTGACATATTTCAAGTTGATATATGCAATGTTAGTTATCATTATTAAGTTTGAAAATTTTCCAATAACTCATTATTGGCTGTTCATTATTGATATAAAATTAATTACTCATATTTACTATTATTTTTTACTCATGTTAAACTTTTTTAAATTCCATCATTTATTATTTGCGTCAATGACAAAATAAAATTTGTTTGCAATATATTATAATCAAACATTGTCATTACATTATAATCATATTAAATTGTGATTTCTATCACTCATTGTCTACACCAATGTTAGTACAACAGTTTACCAACAAATTTATAATAACACATCTACAATGTTTCAATCTATTTTTACAATATTATATTTCAAAGTTATTAATCTATTGGTGTCTATAACATGACTTAGGTAAATGGGTTTGCCATGCTACAGATCACTGTAAGCTTTTAGTTTTTAGACGCTATTGTCAAGGTTAACCAACACCTGAAACTGATAACACTGTGCCATTGTGTGATTAATAGAGTACTTGGCGTTGAATAATTTAGAATTTAGAAAGTGACTAGTTGTAACTATGGTCGAATCGTACTGCTATTGACCACTGGCTATTCTCCCTTCATAAAATTCTTATGATGATTAAACATCATAAACATCTATAATAGCATAAACAATGTACATAATTGAGTTATTTCAACATCAACATACACAAGTTGCATTAAAAAAATATTATAAAGAATCTCCTTTATATCTTAGTCAAACATAGGCATCATCTCATCATATTCAATATCAGGATTTCATTCATTTGATTATTTTCAATATAACCACAAGCAAATTATTACAATAAAATGAAATACTTTTCAAAAATCTCCTTCAATCATATTAGTTAAACACATCCTTGAATCATTATTGTTATATTCATTAGGTCATATCAATGTAAGTACAGACAAATTACAATAACACAGCATTGTACAGAAATTCTCCTTTCATTATTTTAACAGAGTATACACAATGTGTGTATTTGGATTGTATTCAATGTCAACACACAAGATTCACAAAAGCAAAGTATTACATTATACTTTATTTACTTCATCATGATTTAACATCTCTTTGAGTCATATCATATTATTATTTGAATCATTTTTAGCATAAACATTGACAAGTTATCAGAACATTGTTTAGTATTAAACAGTTATCCTACAAAGTTTTACAAGATAGGCCTATCTTACCTATTTCATTTTATGTGAACCTAGCCATTGCATTAGTATTTGGTTCATATTTTATTTATGTATACATGGGTTATGTCAACAATATATTTTAGTAAGTCTCCATACTTCTTTCTAGTTTTACTCATTTATCATGTTATTATTTTAAAATATTCAATATAAACATTCATGGATTATGAAACAAGCTATTATAAAACATATCCTCAAACTATCTTATTCTCACCTAAAAATCATTTTATTATTAGTGTTATATTCATTTAACACATATTATTATCAAAGTTTCATTTAAATCATTTAATATTTTTCATATTCATTAACAACTCTCTGGTTATTATTATTTTTCACAAAATTTTAATTAGGCCTACCATATATTTACTATTATGACATTTGTAGATATTTTTCTTTTAACAGTCATTCTTACCATTAACAATATTTATTTATCATCTTTGTTTAACATGAATGTCATATTATTTCAATGTTATATTTAAATCTCCTGTTCAATCACAAATTCACTTTACTGGCAATATTTTAATTCTTCATCTAGGCCTATTATTTGTTTATTGTTAAATGACTTCTTTAAGTATTTTTTCATTTATATAATTACCCTACATTTTCTTCATTTATTTTTATATAACCCCCTATCATTAGAGTTATGTTGTTTCAATTGTTGTTTATTTATTATTATTTCCAAGTATTTTTCAGTGAATAGCTAAGTTTATAGTTTAGTTTTCTGAGCAAATGTAGTTATCCGAGAACACTGTTTTAACTTTTTTCTTTTTATATTTAAAGTTTGAGAAGCATGAGATATTATAGTATCTCATCACATAGTTTACAAAGTCCTCCATGTCTACATCAAAGTTTTCACCCCCCATCATATTATTTTCAACTTCTTTCTGCTTGTTTAGGCCCCAATATTTATTTATGATCTCCATCTCAAACTCAAAGAACTCGTTTAACTCCTCTAGCCTACTTCTGATCATTTTTAGTTTTTTATTTTCTTGACATTTGAAGTCATCTACTACACTTTCAAAATTGAAGTTACCAAGTGCTAGGGTTTTGTTTATTTGTTCCACTTTATTATCTAACACTGAGTTTAGATACCCTATCTGGTTTTCCATTTCATTATTTATTTTAGGCCTACTGATTTGGTTACTTAGTTCATAGCCTATCTCATTTAGTGTTGCATTTGCTTTTGAGTGTTCATTTAGTTCATACTCAACAAAGTCTACATTTACTCTTTTAGTTTCATTGACAAAGTTGTCTTTATTACTCCCTATCCTATCATCAACTTCTTTTATGTGCTCATTAGCTTTCATTTTAGATTCATTATCCAGACCTACTACCTCATTGTTTACTTCTTTTACCTCAAAACTTTTTTTATCTAACCTTACATTTATTTCATCAAGTTTAGAGTTTATTTTATTGGTTATGTTTATCAGCAAATCTAACCTCACATTAGTTTCCTCATCATTTAGGTTCATTTTATTATTATTCATTGCTTTCATCTTGCTACCTGTTCCTCCTAGCTTAACCTCAATCTGCTCCAGTTTGGTATTTATGTCATTATTTACTCCTAACAGCAACTCTATTTTATTGGACAATAGGCTGTCCTTATCATTATTTACTTTGATAGGTTCTTGCCTACCTTTGTTTTCTACTTCATTCACAACATTAACCTCCTTTATCTCACTAACTTTATTTTCACCTACTTTTACTTCTTTGATTTTATTGTTTATAAGTTTATCTTCAAACTTATCTATTCTTTCATTTATATCTCTCCTAAGCTCATCTAATTTTATATTGTTTTCCCTATTCATCTCTACCATATCAGTATTAATTTGATTGAGTTTAGTTTCTACATTTGTATTTATGTTATTAAGTTTTGTCTCTAAGTTGTCATATTTAGTGTTCATGCTTTCATTTATTTTTGCTAACATGTCCATTATATTGGACAGTGTGTCTTCCCTATTTAATTCTAACATGGCTTCATTACATTTGTTTTTATTTGAATTCATTTCCCTAATAACACTCAGGGAGGTATCAGAGTCCTCGGAGTCAAACTCCGAGTTTTGGATTCCATCAACATTAGCCATTATTTTGCAAATTTTAATCAAGTACAAAGTATAAAGTTATTATATTTCTTTTTCTTAAATTTTGAGTTTAAATCAGATAGGCCTATATTAAATATTTTTAATTCATTCTTCTTATCATATCACCTAGCCTATAACACTTTCAACTATTCTCTTATTCAACTTTAAATATTTTTTAAATAGATTAAAATTTACTAATTATACTACGTCGCCTCACGTTGTGCGCGCCATTCTGTAACGTTGTGCCTTTTGTTACATTATTTATTTTATTTATTTTAATTTAATCCACTGATTAAATTAAAATAATGATATTCAATAAATCAGAATTCTTTAATTTATTTCTTTTTTGTCCCAAGTTATTGGGTGACAATTTATAACCTTTTACCTTTAAAGAGGTTGTTGCTTTTATTAAAATTGTTTATTTAATTTAATGAAAGTCATTAAATTATTGCATGATTGCTCTTAAATTGATCTCAGGGTCGATATACGGGTAATTCGGTGAGAAAACGTAGTATAATAAAACAAAATTTTACTTTACACAATTTAATTTATTCTACATTATTTAAAATCATTACGTTACTCAATTGGTATTTGCAATACAATAAAATAGGATTGAAAATTATATTATCTAAAACTAGATATTTTCTTTTAAGTCAAATGAGTCATTTAAGTTTGATTTACAAAATCATTGTTAACTTTTTTCTAATCAATAATTTATTCTAACAACTTATCTGAGTAATCACTATGGATGATGATGGAGTCCATCCCGTGTCCTATCGTATACTCAACGAAACGGAAATTCAAAATGATATCATCTTTAATTCATAGCCACAACTTTTAGTTAGTACATTTAAAACGCACAAGTGTTTTTACCACATTTTCCCGGAAACATAGCCCGATGCCGGTGATGTCTGTGGAAGACGATCCTCGTCGATCTCCAACTATTTGCAAACTGGGGCGAGGAACGTTCTTCAACCGTTGAAGTCGGATTCCCGCCTTTTTTCTTTTGGGTACGCGACTATGACCCTTCTGGGTATGTCACGATGTAGCGGTTTTGACAGCTGCTGCGGCCTACGGGCAAATTTGGAACTATATGTTCCGTTCTGATTGGTTCGTTTCGTAACTCGTCATCCGTGTAATTCCACCGCGCATCACACTTGTGACCTGGAGGGGATTTAATGGAAAATAACCAACCGACGTGATGTAGCTTGTCCCTCAAATATGCTTACATGTTTACGATTGCAATTCTCGGAACCGGCCCACCCATCCTGCTTTGAACAAAGGGTTTGTTTACAATGATTTATTGCTGGAGCCTCTCGTCTGTCCCACAGTTATTTTCCACACGACAATTCTCTAATATGATTTAAAACTCCTCCATTTATTTTAATTAAATATATTTCTTTTCTTTTATATAGTAATTTATTATTTATTAATTAATTTGCCTATCAATTTGGTGGACCCGTTACACCATGTTGACTAGAATATTACTAGCATTATTTTTTTCAAAGTAGGTAGACTTCATATAACAAAACTATTTTAGTTTATATTGAAATTATGTTCCTACACTTATTTACAAATTTTGCATAGTAAATATTTTCATTATTATTCATTAGTTAGACGCAGATCGTCAAGATATGGGCGAATATGAGGGGCGAATGAGTGTGACGAGTGTAGGTGAACGAATGTAGTCATTGTTACTTTAATAAGGTTAATTGTTATTAATGAGCTATTTATTAATACAGTAGTCAATTTAATAGCTAGGGCAACTAAGGAACCTACAGATTTATGTGGAATCCGAAGCATGTAGTATTGGTCTGATTTTCAGCTAACTGACAAGCCTGTCACTCAGTTCTCTTTCCTACACAACATCTAAAGGAAATATTGGAACAGTAGTACTGTGGTTGTTGGGGGAGAAAGTGGCCTGATATGACTTGAATGCTCAGCATGTAAGCGCTGCTGTTTTTATGTGCGCAACCTTTTCTATCACACTGATACTTTGGTTTAGAAGCTCCATATGTAACGGAATTTTGATATATTATATGAACAACACAGTATTTACTTAGAATGTCACAAGTGCAAAATAAGAGGAGTCCAAGATTTGAATCCTCAACTCTGAGCTGTCAGTCAGATTATACTCACGATGTATATTTTAAGGTGAGTATAAATGATTACATGAGTGAGTAGTATGAGAGTGGATGACCTAATTCATTAACAGCTCTTTAGCCACAAGGCAACTAAGAAACAAACAGCTTGACATGGAATACGAACCACATAGTATTGGCCTGATTTTCAGCTAATTGCCAAGCCCGATAGGCCTACTCAGTTCTCTCCCCTACACAACATCTGGAAACTGACTACCACCTAACATTGGCATCCCAGACTTCTTTAGTCTCCACGTCGATGACAACCATTAAGTGGATGTCACTTGTTATTTGAGGACTGAGCATGAATAAATAGGTAAAATAATCATACAAAATTGTCATTTATTGACAGTCATACATAACAGCTCAAGAGCTAAGTCAAGAATATGTTTGTACCTTTATATTATTTATAAAATATTATTTATACAATTTTTAGATTATTTGGGCAACATAAAAATAATAATTTTTTGTTTGTTAAATCAGTTCAGAGAGTAATTAGAGATGTGTTAAAAAACTTGTCTATTGAATTAAAAGGATTATCAAGAAGCCAGTTTTAAAATTTATTACAAAAAAACCATACAACATCGGCTACAATCTCCACAACAGTTTGTCCCTAAGTAGCTGGGTTACAGCGCTGTGCAACTAGTGCCGACTTAACTCACTCATTGATTTAAGTCCTTTAGTGAACGCCTGTGGCCCATAACAACTGGCAAGTGAAATTTATTTCTTTAAAATAAATAAAATAGGTGTGGAAAATAGTTTGGCTCATACTAATTCACTGTTATAGGACCCAATATTTA
>JAQJVL010006468.1:0-28823 GCA_035578905.1 Stictocephala bisonia | reverse complement strand
AGCTTCACCAAAAACATAATTTAAATGTAACAAAATGGGTTTTTTAAAAAAAAAGAAATTTTTAAAAGGTGTATTTTTTTATAAAAAATTTTAAAAATATAAATCTTTAAAATTTTAAAAAAAAATTTTTCTAATTTTAATTTTTTTTTAAAAAAAAAAAAATTTGACTCCCGTTTATTGCACAAACTTTTTAAATAAAATGAAAGACGTTTAAAGGGTCCGTTTGGGGTTTCGTAGTGGGGTTCCGGGAGTTGCCCCCATGTTGTTAACCCCCCAAAAAAATTTTTTATTTTCAACAAGGGGTTCTATTTGGCAAAAAAATGGAATTGTTGTTTTTTTTTCTTCTAAAAGTTAAAAAAGGTTTTTTTTAAAATTAACTAAATCAAGTTTAAAAATTTTTCTGCCCCCAAAACCAAAACCCAAATTTAATTTTATTTGTAAGTTTAATCTCCTTTTTTAGATATAAAATCTAAATCAGGGGCCCGCTCTGCTAAACCCCCCTAATGTAGGATTGTTTTCTTTGCCCCATAATTTAAATTTTAAAAGCCGGTTTTAAATTTTTTATATAAATAAAAAAGTATTTTGGCCCCCACTCCCAAAATTTATCAAATAAAACTGATAAACCAACATACAATTTAAACATAACTATTAATATTTGGTAATATTGTTTGGAGGGGGAATGAAAAGGGCCGTAAAAAAATAATATTCATATGTACAACTTTATTACTGCCCTTGGGGCATGGGAGCTGGTAGGTATGGAGGCCCCGGGGGGCCAACTAAGGGGGGACTTTAGGGTATGCAAGGTTTGGGTGGTAAGGCAAGAGGTGGGTGGGGATCCACCCGGGGTCCCAATGGGGGGGCGTTTATTAGATTTTCACCCCCATGTTGGGTTTAAAATTTGTTTTGATACACAAAATTTGACCTGGAAGATAGAATAACCGAATTTCAGGGTCAATTTTATGAAATACCTTCTCTCCTAAAAAACTTTGAAATCCAAATATAGTAATTAAAATTTAAATTTATTTTGTTAATTAAAATTTTGAGCTTCATTTAAATTTTAAAAAAACAAAAAAATATTAATTTAAAATAAAAAAAAACCATTTATAAAAAATTGGAAAAATTTAGTAATCAATTTTAATTCACTAAATATCAAGTCTAACTGTAAAGGTTTTAAAAACCCCCTCACCAAAAATGGGCCCGTTTGTTTTGAAAGGCCCATGCATTCCCCAGCTGTGAAGGAGGGAAGAAACCCGTTTAAATTTTCGCAGATGGAGTGGGGACGTGGGGGAGAAAAGGCCCGCCGGGAGGGGGGAAAAGGGGGGCGCGGAGCAGGGTTATGGACAACTGGGTGGGTGCTGGGTTAGGGGAAATCACTGGTTGAGCCAGTTGTGATTAAATCTCGTAATTCAGCATTTGGGGAAGGGGGAAAAGCGATTTTGACTCACCTGCTTTCCCAAAAATTTCCCCTCCTGTCGTGCCTACCCGTTTAATAACCCCTAAACAGCTGTATCAATGCCCAAAAACCCTTTCCATGTCAAACCCCGATTAAAATTTTAACCCATGTAGGTTTACAAAGGGGCCCAAATCCTACTCAAAACAAAAAGCTTCTACCCAAATTATCTCTTCCCCTGAAAAATTTTGGCCCAGAACTATTGTCCCCTTTACTAAACCGGGCTTTGGGAATTTGGGGGCCCCTTTAAACCCGAGATATTTGTCCGTTTTGGGTTTTTTTGCCAAAAGATTGTTTTAAATTAGGTTTTAGTAAGGGTTTAAACCCTTTTCCCTTTTTGGGGTTCCCATTAAAATTAAGTTTACCCGGGTTTTTTTCTGTGGTATTTGAAAAATGCAATATTGTGAACTGCATTTTGAAAGGCTAATAAAAACCCACTTAAAGCTAAGTCCTTTTTATCAATTTAAAAAAAAAGCATATTTTTTTTCTTTCTTTTTTTTTAACAGCCATTTTCAAACTTTCCCTTTAAAAAGCCGATGATAAGAAGATATCAAAATCCTTTAGGGGGTTCCATTTTAATTTAGAAACCCTTTAAAAAATTTATCTGATGGTGGACCCTTTTTTTAAAATACAATTTAAATTCCCGGGGAAACCCCCAAAACCCACAAAACATTGGAACCCTAACTTGTTAATTTTTTTTGTTGGGCAGAAGTGGAATGCACAGTTTCAACCCTTTTAACCAAATTACTGTAAGATCCAAAAACCCCCCTTTAAATGGACCTAAAAAATCTACATGAATTCCCTTGCCCCAAATTTAGAAAGGAAATTTCCAAAAAATTACTTTTTTACTTTTTACTTAAAGGGAAGTTTTTTTTGTTTGTAGAGAAATGCTGAGCCCAAACCCTTCCCTTTCGAACTCAATATCCTTGTCAATACAAGGCCAAACCTTAAAGTAAAAACTAAACTGGTGACTTCATCTTTTAAATAAAAACCCAAAAATGTCCCCAATTTTGGGAATTTTATTTAATTTAAAAATTTTTCTTAAAGATTTTTGAACTCACTTCTCGGTATTCCCCCATGTTAAAATTTCCCTGTTCAAAGTTAGCTCAAAACTGCCTTTCCCGCATAAGAACTTAAACTAACATTGGCCCCCATTTGCCAACCATACAAAAATTCAAAATTTGCCCCAATAATTTGGGGTTTTTGTTTACTTATTTTTTTGTTTCCCTTTTAGAACGTCCCTTAAAATCAATTTTGGCCCTATTTGGGTTTTTTTAAAACACATTAAGTAAATGCCTGAACAATTCCCTTTTTCTAATTTAAACCTATTTTCCTCTCAATTTTTTCATTAGGGTGGTTTGCCCAAAAGGGAATCCAGATAATCCATTGTTTTTTGCCATGACATTGGGATTTTACCCAAAAAAAAAATCATAAACAAAACCCGATAAAACAACGCCTAAAAGTTTTTCAGTACTGCCTGCCCGCAAAGGCTTTTGGTAAACCCCTTTCCTTTTTATCCAACAATTGGGTTTAAAAGGGGGCCCCTTTTGATTTTGTACAACCAAAGTAACTTTCGTCCCAAACTTTTTGATTTTTAAATTTTTTTTACAAACCCTTTTAAAATTTCAATGCCTCTTTGTCAATCTGCGAGTATTTTTTTCGCTGGTTTAAGACTCTTTCTCCCCAAAGGGTATAGGGCGTTCTACCTCCATTTGTTAATAAGCTTTTACAAAAAACAACCCCAACCCCCCTATTGGGGAAAGCCCTCACATGATAGCTTTTTTTTGGGGAAAAATCAGGTTTTAGTGGCCCCCTAGCACCTTAGCTGAAACTAAAATTATTTTTATTTTTTAAAAACCCTTTTTTACATGACCAAAAATTTCCCTTTAAAAAAATGAACCCTTTTTTTAAAGCTGGGTACATTTGGTGTTAAAATTTTAAACTAAAGTTAAAGGGACAAACTTTTGTTTGGTAATTTTAAAAAATCCTAAAAAAAGCCCTTTAAAATGCGATACATCAATTTTGGTACAGGGCTATCAGTAGTAAACCTTCTTTACGGATTAAAACCCAATAAAAAATTTTACACTGTCACAGAGAAACTTACATTTTTTCTTTTACAAACTTTTCGAAAAAAATTTACAAAAAAATTATGGATTGATTGTTTGATTATAAATTATAATTGAAGATGTTAACAACCCATCGCTGAGACCAGGAACTTGTACTCTAGAAAGAAACGTTCCAGAGCCTAAGTCTAGGGGGCCCCCAAAATGCCCCCTTTGGAAAATTTTTTTTGGAACTATTTTGATAAAAATTTCAGCAGAAGAAAGTGGTTTAAAACCGAAAGTCGGGGTTCCCTTTTTAAATTTAAAACAGAGGGGAAAAAACCCAAAACCCCTGACCCCCCCAAAAAGAATTTTTATAAAATTCTAAAGGTTTTCTAGAAAGATTTTAGAAAATTTAAATGTAGATGAAAACACTTTCAAAATCTTCTGAAAAAAACAATTTTTTCTTGAAAAAGTGGCCCCAAAAATGGGGTTAAAATCCCCTTGAGGAGGTTTATTTCAACCTTGGAAAATTCGTTTTTTAATAAAAAAAGTTAAATATCTATTTTTTTAATCTGATTGTAAAAACCAACTTTTTATAAATCGTTATTTTTCAACTATTTTCTTTTAACTTTACATGATTTTTATTTTTTTAACATTTAAAGTAATTGGGTTTTTTTAAAAAAAATTATTTTTTTTCTGCCTGAAAAAACACTTTTTATTACATAAACCAAAAAAACAACCTAAATTATCCTTTAATTTTTTTATTTACTCAAAAACAATTTGTAATTTGCTTTTTAAAAACAGGTGCCTGGCCTTTAGAAGGCCTGCCCTGCCGTTTGATTATGCAAACTTTTGTGCAAATAATGATTTATATGAAAGGGAGTTTTTCCATTACATCTTGTGAAATAATTGTTATTGACCTATACACTTTTAAAATTCATATTCAACATAAAAAAACACCAAATTAAAAAAAAGATTATTAAAATATAATTTAAATTGACGGAATTATATAAAAAAATACTAAAAGTTGTTAAATTGATTTTTTTCTAATTTTTCAATAAAATCCATAATTTCCGCAGAATAATAGCATATCTCATTAAAATATAGCCAATTCTTGACCCATTTCAGAAACAGTTTTCAAATTTTGTTTGGTGGGAAGACACTTTGTAATTCCCAATATTTGTCATTCCAACTATTGTTTTGTTTTTATTGCAATACCACTTCACATTTCAGTTATAGTTAGGAAAGTAGGAAACATAATTTAAATGGGGCCTAACTGATAGTAAACAAGAAATACTGGAAAATATATGTGTTAATACAAAATATTGGCTTGTATAAAAATCTGATGTGTGATATGTGTCAACAGGTGTAATCTTCATAATTCATTGTTTCAATTAATTACACTTTCTCACATCATACTAGTCATAAGTTAAAGAAAAATGATAAACTAAACAATGTCATGTAAAAGTGTAGGAAGGCAGGATATGAATTGGAAAGGTTTAATATACCTCTCTTTCCTTCATTTTATTGAGTTGAATAAAAAATGATTATGTTCTGTTCAGATATATCACTATATATATTTACAAAATTACAAATTAGGCAAAACGTAACATATGCGTAGGATGGTGTCTGCGTTTTACAGTTGTCTTGTATGAAAACGAAATCCTTCCAAATACTCGATACTTGAAAAAAATGTCAACTACTCGACTCAAACATCACAACTCGCACACCCCTACTACTTTCAGAAGTCAATGTATGGATATAAAATGAAAATTTATGTTAGCAATTTAGATATATAGTACTTTTTAAAGTGAAACTTACGGTGGAATTGGTGGAATTCGGTAAAATGTGTGCACCGGTGTACCTGACTGCTGAGCGAAGGTGCACTCTGCTCCTGAAAGATAGTACAGCTAACAATTAAAAGTAAATATCTTTCTTCTTTCACTCTCTTATGGTTCTACTTAATTGATATAAGGTTCAAATTATACGCCAAATGCTTGGCTTTGATAACTTTCATAATCTATTGAATCATTCATTTTACTAACAATAAATAATTATATTATTGTTTAATATTGAGACAATATTATTAGTAACGCCTATCTTTTGTTTAGTAACAAGCTAATGACAGATACACTACCATTCATAGATCCCACTGCAAGGTTATAAGGATACATTGACAAATTTTTATTTGCCATTTTTTATTAAAAAGAAAAGAACCACTCAAAACAGAGAAACAAATGTTTGACCCCAAACTCATAAATAATGTGCAGGTTATAAATGGAATACAGCTTGGAAAGGGTTAAACCCTTTAAAGGGTTAATTTACTGGGTGAATAACCATATTTTTTGAAAACATACAAATTAAATAAACCTTAAATCAACACAAAAAACCATTATTTTTCCCAATCTTTTTTTACTATAAAGTTGATGTATTTACTGATTTTAAACCTAAACACAAAATTTGTTGACCCATTTCCCCGGACTTTCCTACCCCCATCATATGCAGGGCCCCCCCCATAAGGGGGGGGCTGGGGGGAAACCTTTGGGCCCCCCGGGGGCCCAAAGGCCCGGTAAAAAATTTTAAAAAAAAAATTTTAAATTGAAAAATAATTAAATTCAAATTAAAAACCCTACCTTTCTTTAATATTTTTTAAAATTTTTTTATTCCCTAAATACTGTAGGAATTACTCAAACTGTAATTTTTTTTAAAGTTTTAAAATTTAACCCCAACCCAAATATTTAAAAAAACTAGATTTTTTTGGGTTGGTAACGATGTTTTTTGGGGAAACTTTTTTGGGAAACCCATCGGAAAATTTCCTTGAATGGAAACCCTTTCAGACATTTTAAAAGGGTTCGATTAAAATTAATTATGTTGCACAAAAAATTGGGTTTAAAATTCTACCAGAAAGAAAAACAAATTTTTGCCCCTTTCCCTTTAACAAAAAATTTTTTCTTAAATTTGTTTTTTAAATTTTCAAAAAATTTTTTAAAACTTTTTTTTTTTTTTTCCCTCATTTTTGGGTTTTTTGATTTTAAAAGCAAATATATTATATTTAATTATCATTATTAGCCTTACTGATATATCTATTAATATTTTTGAGTTAATTACTTGTCGTTTTTTATTTAGTAATATATCCATTCAATAAAAATAAAACAAAAGTTACAACTGTTTTTTCGTCTTATCGTGAGTAAAAAAGTTGCAAAACCTATTTTGTTCCATAGACCTATAATAGAAATGTTGATCTCGTCAACTTCCATTCCTCACGCAGATTAAATTTTTTTTTTAAAGGGTGGCCCTTTAACCTAGAAATCCCCCCAACCCCCAAAAAATTTCTTTTAAAAAAGGTGCACGAAAAAAACCCCTTTACTGCACTGAATTAAAAACTGACTATCCTTAGCTTTATATCTGTCCACATTTCATGGGAAATCGCTAGCGCATTCTGTCGGGACATTGGTGAACTCGTAGCAGGAACATTTCTCAAGCCTTTACAATAAATTCTGTTATAAATAAACGTGAAGGAATAACTTATTTTGATGGCATAAAAATAATTATTTTAAACCGAGGGTTTTATTTATATACGGGGGGCCGTTCGGAAAGTAACCTCCGGTGTGCTTCAAAAAAAAACTCAAACATAATTAAAAATTTTTTTATTATATACATCTTAAAACTACATTTTACAATTTTTTAAACCCATAATTTCCAAAAACATTCAAACATTTATCATATCCTTTGCATTTAACTTAAAAATCCCTTCAAAATTAAAAAATCGGCTCCCCTGTGCTTTGAGCCAGACAGAGACTGCATTCTTGATTTCCCCTTTTCCGTCCTAAAACCCTTAAAGGTCGGCCATTTTTTCCCAAGGGTGCATTAAAAGATGAAAGTAAATGGGAGCAAAAATTGGGCTGTAGGGTTTGGATGGCTAAAAAAAAAACCCTTTGGGAAAATTTTTTACAAAAAGGTTTTTGGTTTTTCGACACTGGGGGGTTTTTGGGGTTGTCATGGGGGAAAAAATTACGCCAAAAACCGAAATTTAAACCGCGGGGCTTTTTGTTCTGAATTGCCCATTCAAAGGTTTTTTAAAAGGGTTTCAAACTTACGAATCTGCTTTAAATTGTTCCCCCCCACTTTCCATAAACCCAAAACAAGAATAAATTCCTTTTGCATCCAAAAAAAAACAAAATTTTCCCCAATTAATTTCCCCCGGGAAAAATCCGGGCCGGTTTCCGTTGGTTTGTGGGGCAAAGTGTTTTTAAAACCCCCACATTTTTGATTGTTCTTTGATCTCCAGATTCACGAAATTTAAAAAACCCATTTTTTAAAATCGCCCGTTACAATTCGGTTCAAAAAAGATATGACCATTTTTGGGATCTATAGCCCCAATAAGAAAGTAAATTTAGCAGAGCCCCATTCGCTGGTTTTTGTGGTTTTCTGAAAGAATTTTAGGCCCCAATGGGAGCACAGAATTTCTTGAAAAACCAAAACCCTTTCTGTCATTATCTTTACAAAACAGTCCTAGAAATCTGTTGAAATTCACCCAAAGCTCTGGAGATAGGGGATACCGTCGATTGTCACGAATCCTCTCGTTTTTAAATTTTTCTAAAAAAGTCCACCGGTAACCAAAGATGGACGCCACTTTCCCCCTTCTCAAAGGACGTTTGTTTCGGCCGTTTTTTTAAATGTCTGACCCATTCCCGAACAACTCCTTCACTCATTACTGCCAAGGTCCTTTCACAGTTCTCTATGAATGGCTGCCGGCCCGAATTTCTGCTTGGCTGTAAAAAATCCCAATGACAGACGCCAAAACCCCACCCTTTTGGCAGGACTTTCTATGCAGACGCTCCCTTTTTTTACAAGTACAGAAAAGAACTTTGGCTCCGGGAAAAGACCCTTTTACAAACCCTTCCCCGGTTTGGATGCCAACTGACAGAACTTGCGCGTTTAAAGCTACTATGGCCGGGGATTTTTTTTTCCCCTCCACTTCCTATTTTATGAGCAACCAGAGGTTTTCTTTTTTCCGGGAACCCGGCCCCCCTATATAAGCAAAATTTTTCGTGAGTCAAAAATTTTTTCCAGTTTCTTAACAAAGTTTTTCTGTTTTCCCAATGGTAAATTTTTTCAAAATTTTTTTTTTAAAATTTTTTAAATTTTATTTTTTAAAAATTACCTTTTTAGGTACAAAATTTTTGAACCTTCTGATAACTATATGGGTATTTGAAAAATATATTTTAAATTCGCGATTTCCCCCAAGAACCCCTCAAACTTTTTTTGCCCCGAGCCCGCCCAAAAAAGCGAGATACATATTTTTTGGGAACCCCTTTTCTAAACCGCTCTTTGCAAGAGTCAACCTTCTGATACCCCCTTGCCCAAAGACAGGACTCCCCAAATGAAAGTAATGTTTTGGAAAAAACTCTGGAAAACACTCGTTTTTCGTACCCAAAGAATGGAGAAAAAAGACCTGACAAACAATACATAAATTGGGAACCCTAAGATTTAAAAAAAAAGCCCAAAAAAATAGTTTCGCCAATGGTTTTAGCCTAAAAATATATATTTAAAAATATATATATATTTTATATATATATTAAAATTTTTTACCAAAATATAAATGGCTCAGGATAAAAAAAACCGGAAGGTTTGGAATTCCCTTTTGGGGCCCCCAGCATGCATTTTTTAATTTTTTTTTAATGAAAAAAATTTTAAAAAACCCCTTTTTCTACTCCAGCGAACTTAGACTGTCAAATCACCAAGTATTCTGACTTGATCAATATATAAACAAAACTAAAAAAACATAATTAAATTCCCAAATCTCAAATAAATTTTCCCCTTTTCGAAAGCTTTTTTTATCTTAGTTTAACCTATCTTTCGGTAAGAAATTGCTTTTTCGCTTTGGGTCTAAATTCCTTATAACAAATTGTACAAGTTAAAAGTTGGGCTTTACCATGCCCTTTTAAGAAATAGTCAACACAAAATTGGCTTCAAAATATTTTTATTGCCTTTGGCATTTTTAACTTGCCAAATGGATTGGGTCCCCCTACGCACAAACCTCGTGGGTACCCTTTTCCCCAGATTTTTACCCGAACATGACAAAAAAAGCTCCGCCTCACTTTAAGTAAAAAATATTGCAAAAATTACAGAGGGGGTAATCCTCGATTTTTTGATCTTATTTCAAGATGTTTCCCAAATTGCCATGACGCTTTATCCTATGCCCCCCAAGGAAAAATTCACCACCCTCTTTGTCTATGGAAAACTCTCTACAAAAAAAAGTCCCAAACCAAAATGGTTATCTTTCCTAACCCAAAGTTTAAACCCATGGGGAAAAACCCTGCCAAGGGGTTTTAAAGGACCTCAGGTTAAAAGATTTGATTTGGGTTTGTTTCCCACAAGGGTGTTTTAAAAATTTTTTTTCAACACGTTTCATCAACCCAGTCAGGGATAGGTCTTTAAAAGGGGTTCCCCTTTTAAAATTGATTGGGCCCTCAGCTTTTCCCGTTTCATTAAGCAAAGATTTGGTCCGTCTTAACATATTTAAAAAGACCTACCACAAAATATACAAAGAAACTCTCTCTCAAAACAGTTATAGCCAATTTGCTAAGATAAGATCACAGTGTAAGACCCTATCCACGACCTGTTTTAGCCAATATGTCAACAGAGCCTAGAGTGCAATGAAGGATAACCCTAAGATGTTTTGGAATTACATAAAGTCCTTAAACAAGGCTGATTCAGCACCCACCACAATGTACCTTGATGGCACCTCAATACAATCCAATAGTGAAACTGCAAACATGTTCGCCAACTTCTTTGCCTCAGTTTTTTCTCCTAGCAACAACTCAAATCTGTCGCAACAACCTAGTTTATTATCATGTGATCAATTCTCATCCTGCGCTGTAGATGCCGGATGTTTTGAAAACACTCAAGAAAATGGATGCTACTAAAGGACCTGGATCGGATTCTATTCCACCTATTGTAATAAAGCACTGTCCTGATCTCATTGCTCAACCACTTAAGGCGCTGTTCAACAAATCTTTGTCTTCTGACATCTTCCCTCATATCTTTAAACTGGTCATGTAATGCCTATCCACAAGGAGGGTCCAGTAAATGATATAAGGAACTATCGACCAATAACAATTACTGCCAGTGCTGGCCAAGGTTTTCGAGAAGCTTGTCCTTAGTAAATTTTGCTTCAAAATTGGCAGAACTTTATCCACTAGCCAGCATGGATTTACAACTCATAGTTTCACCACATCCAACCCCATTTCCTTCCAGACTCAAATTGTCGAAGCTTTTGGCCAAAAGAAGCAAGTCGATTCCATCAGTTTAGACTTCTCGAAGACGTTCGACCATGTAAGCCACTCCATTCTTACTGGAAAGTTGCAATTAAGAAGATTCTCAGAACCCTGTCTTCAATGGTTTAGGAGCTACTTATGCGATCGAAAACTTATAGTAAAATACGGTGGTACATTGTCGAAGGAGTTTCATGCCTCTAGAACCGTTATTTATAGGAACAATGTTAAATATAAATCAGGGTGGGAGCTGCTAAAAGTAGGTGTACCACAGGGTTCAATTTTAGGGCCTCTTTTATTCTTATTGTATGTTAATGACCTCCCTTTTAACGTATCAAACAATCTTATACTTCATGCAGATGATAGCAGGCATCACCATCCAACGAGCTACCACTATCACAGCACCATTCCTAGGCTGATGAGGACTGGCAATGATGTCTGCCCTACTGTGGATTTCTTCTGACTCGTTAGCCATCTTCAAGAAGGGCATTTCTGCGGTTACATGACTTTTGATGATCTGTGAGTTCCACGCCTGTGACTAATATTAATATTAAACTGGCATATTTTGTTTTTTATTCCTATTTATTTTGCAGTTTAAATATTTGTTGCTATTTATTTTATTTTCTAACTATATTTATTGTTATTACATTATTTTTTTTGTGTTATATTACAATCTTTATTTATTGTTACTTTCACTTATATTTGTTGCATTTGTTTAACCATTGTTATTTTATTTTCATTGTTATTTGTATTTGATTGTTATATATTACTTGATTGTTTCACTCTGATATTTAACTTGATGCGTTTAATGAAAAAACTTTTAGATATTTTTGTTGTCATCTTTGTCTATCTTAAGTACGAGGAACATTATCTTGTAATCAGCCATTCGATGTCATAACTATTGTAAAAAGGTGTATTGCCATAAATAAATGATACGACTGCAGTTATCAAATCTGAGAATAACGAAGAACTTAAGATGAAATTAGGTGAAGCAATAACTGAACTAAGGAATTGGTTCGAAGTAAATGGATTGAAACTAAACCAAGAAAAAACACAGTTGGTTAAATAATGCACCCCACAGTCTAGAAATAATTTTTTTTATGATTTACAGCTAGATCAGGAATTTTCTATTAGTAATACCACTAAATTTTTGGGGTTCGACTTCGACTAACATTTAAACTGGGGTATATGCATAGAAAACAGTTTTAAAAAAAATTAAATTCAGCATGTTTTTCAGATGCTATTTTGAGAATTCAATAGATTTAAAAACCTTGTTTGATAATATATTATGTATACTTTTAGTCTGTTTTGCAATATGGTATCGAGTTCTGGGGTTTTCATCAAATATAGATCAAATCCTAAGAACCCAAAAAATTCCTTAGAATTGCACTTTTATCCTGGAAAGCCTCGTGCAAGCAAATCTTTTGTGACCTTAACATTTTGACTGTCCCAAGTTTAATAATTTTCAAAACACTACTATCAGTGCAATCAAATTACGAAACCCTTTATAATGAAAACAGTCAGCATGAATACAACACTAGGTTTAAAAATTTAATTTTTTCAGTATCTAGCCCATAATTTGAAACTAGTCGAAAAAACACCATCTTACATGGAGAGAAAGTTTTTTTAATAAATTAAGGCATCAATTTGCTCAAATGCATTCAAAAATAATGTTAAGAATCTTTTACTACATAAAGCATACTAAACAATTAATGAGTTTTTGGATGATGTTTTTTTATTGTATTGTTGTGTGTTATTTTTCTCTTGTTTTATATTTTTATGTTAAATTAGGACTAAAGTTTTTAGTCATTAACGGGATGATTAAGTTCTTGGTTTGGCCGTATAGGATTGTTATGTGGATGTATGTAAAATAGTACTATATTGACAATGTCATCTGTTTCATAGCTACAATATTATTATGGAAACGTTTTGTGACAATAAAGATTTATTTATTTATCTAGTGGAGTACCTCAGGGATCTCATCTCAGTCCCATCTTGTTCAACATTTACATAAATGATATTATTTCTCCTCTGAGTTGTAATTATTTGCTCTTTACAGAAGATATGAAACTTGTTCTGCCATTTTTTTCTGCTCAGGACGTGGCTCGTTTGCAAGATGACATTACAAAAGTTGAGCAATGGTGCGCTATAAATAAAATGTCCCTCAATCTGGATAAGTGTGTCAGCATGACAATCCATCATATCCTGAACCCAATTATAAACTACTATTCCATTTGGGGAGTTCTGCTGACCAGAACTGCTGAGTTGAAATGCCTTGGTGTTGTATTCACTTCCTCTCTAAGCTGGGAACTAGAAGTCATAAAGATTTGCAACAAGGTTCTCCAGGTCCTTGGCCTTCTTTACAGAGTCTCCAAGACCTGTACAGATGTGTTTGTATTGAAAACGTTATACTGCTGTTTGTTGAGACCCCATTTTGAGTACAACAGTGTCGTATGGTCTCCTCACCAATTGTTTTAGAGAGAGAGCATGGATAAGGTCCAACGGCGGTTCTTAAGACTTGTAATTGGATATCGAGAAGTACCTGTGCAAGATGGTCTTTCACTTTTGGACCTTCCTTCCCTTGAACCAAGGTATGCTGTTCCTATACAAGCTGGTAAATGGAATTTTTGACTGCTCTGATCTCCTGGAAAGAATTCACTTTAGAGTACCTTCTGGCACGATATCTAAAGTCTTCTTTACAAATTCCTCTGTAACCTCTGTATTTTCTACGCCGCAAATAGTCCCAAGGTACGAGTTCAACATCTGGGTAACACACTTCCAGACCACATTGACTTTTTTTGCCCATCAACTGCATCTTTTAAATCCTCACTTCTATCTCTACATCAATAATTGCCCCCTCAAAAGTTCTGTGCTATAATAATATGTCCAGTTGGTGGTGCCTTTAGAGGGCCACATAAGTGAGTAGTTTCTCAGAGCAGTGTTTCTACAGGTGGCACCTTCAGACAGCCACAAAAGTGATCCAGTTTGTGCATGTTTTTGTCTTCAGGCATTATAATGATATTGCTAATCAATCTACATTAAACTATTTATTGTTCATGTTGTTATTTACTGATTTTATTTATTATTTATCTGGCACTACTGTGGTTGTTACCCATTTAATTTTTACAACCAAATATTGTTACCACCCTCACAGTTAATTTTGGCAGTCAACTGATTTTCATTTTGACATTGCATGCACCCAACTAGACTGATTATTGTATTTAAGCATGTTTTTGTGATAAATCTTTGTACTAAGCACTTTTTATTTCCTCTGTTGTTGTTGACAGATTAATTATTACTCATGTTGTTACCAAAAATTATTATAGTTGTGTTATTATTTGTTATTGTTGAAATTTATATATCTAATAATCCTTTATCACTACATCCATTTTGTTATTGATTTTAATCGTTATGTTAATTAGTAGGGTAAAAGATTAGTTGATTATGCTGACTAGGGAAGGGGTTAATTCATTTGCATAGTGTTTGACTATCCTAAATAAGTACTCATATATTCCACTTGAGGATTTAGACTTGAGAGAGTTTATGACGGATAGAACTTCACTGAAGGTTGTTGGATTTAGTTCTAAAGAATTGCAGACGTTGTTTTTTATTGTCTGTGTTTCTTCATTATCATCATTTCCTGGTGGTGTATAGTTGCTTTGTTTCAGTGTCTGTTCAGCTATTGAGGTAAAAAATTAGTTAAAATGGTCTGCTATCTTCAGAGGGTTATTTGACACTTCTCCGTCAATTAAGATATGAACATAGTCCTGACAGTTTATTTGGTTTTTTCTTTATTTATTTAGTTTTTTAATTAGCATAATACGTGTTGGTACATATACAGTACAAGTAAACGTCACACAACACAAATTTATTACAATATAAGCACAAAATGCACAAATATACTACAATACAAGCACCATAATATTTGTGCATTTTGTGCTTGTATTGTAGTATATTTGTGCATTTTGTGCTTATATTGTAATAAATTTGTGTTGTGTGACGTTTACTTGTACTGTTTATTTATTTATAACTGAACACAGGGCTTTGCTTTTATTATCTGCTTTATTTAATAGTAGTGAGTTTGCCCATTTTTTGTCTCTGAGTTTATTGTCATAATTATTTTTTTCGTGACATATCTTCTTCCTCCAGGGTGGTTCCTGTCATTTCAAATTTATTAAGTGCAGTGAGAAAAGTAATTTTGAGGTTTTTTATTTCATTATCGTAGTAGAAGCATGTATAGCCAATATAGTCATGTATAGTATAGTCAATGTAGTTTTGTCATTTTACTTATACAGTATTAGATGACCTGCCAGCACAGTTCTTAAACATGTTGGTAAAAAAAGTAATGTACATAGCCTCTGTTTAAATTTATAAATAGTTTGGTATATATTAATAGCCTTTATTTTTTCATTAATTGTGTGATTGTGTTTATTGTTAGTTTCTATCAATTATTTCTAAAGTTAAACTTTTCATTTCATAATTTATATACTATAAAGCTCGATGTATAAAGCTGTATGTATGTATGTAGTGACTCACTGACACTAAATGTTGAGGCACTTCCTGGCGTCCTATCCCTATGTATACTTGAATTGAAGCTATCGGTCTGAAACTTCCAGGAAAATTCATAAAAATAACCTTTTTCACTCACAAACAAGATGGCGGCCTTTTTAGGCTAAAAAATGGCTGCAATGTATTTCTTGGAAAATCAGAAAAAAGTAGTTTTTATTACCTAACTTGAGAGAAAGCTTGGGTAAAGTTTTCAAACCTTTACAGTTCTAAACGTGTAACAAACACGCACTTTATATATGAATTTCAGCTTAAAAACTAAAAAATTTGGGGTATCAGGGACCCAAAAACCGAAATTGTTGAAAATGTAAAAGTTTTTAATACTGATGTTACCAACTCAACAGTGGTATCAAATTAAAGCCATTTTTCTTCTGATTCCAAATATTCCACCAGATTTTGAATAGGGCAAATAATAAAGGGTATATTCCCACAAAACAAAAACAAAAAAAAAAAAAAAATCTGAAACCAAAGGAAGGGTAATACTGAAATAAAACACCCAAGTGGGGTATCAAACTATAAGTTTTTATCTCTGAAATTACATTATAATATTAAATTTTGGAACAGAAAACGTTTCAGGGCTCTCCCCCCCCCCCAAATTAATAATATGCTCCAAAACCCAAAGTTGGGTAATGTTAAACTAACACTCAGTGGGGTATCAAATTTAAGGTATTCTTCTCTTAATTACTAATATACCATCGGATTTTAGAAAAGACTATGTTTACTGTATGGGCTCCACTGCCCCCAAAACCAAAATTAGTGGTCATACTGCTTAAGAATTCTGGCGAGGTCGATCTTCCTCACGAGGCGACATGCCGAGATCCACAAATGGGTCTGCAGCAGAGTACATTGGTGAGGCCGCAGGCCAAACTTTCCCCCGCGAGGCCAGAAAGCGAGTTCCACTAAGGGGTTTGTAGCAGAGCCTCTGGACAAGGCAGCAGGCCGAGTTCCACAAAAGGGCTAAAGGCAGAGTTCTCAGGCGAGGCCGCAGGCGGAGCTTACTTCATGAGCGAGTGATGGGGTTAGCATGCTTTGATTCAAATAATTGGAGAGACAGGACATCAGCAAACTTACCTGAGAAGACAAGTTACCTGATAACAAAAAGGAAATCAGATTCTAAAGACACAATATTTAATTTTCTAAACCACTGGCACCTTCCTCAGATGAGGAAACTGCACCTCACCTGATAAAGGTGCTAGTGGTTTAGAAAATTGATGTTGTCTGTTTTTTGTTTTTTTTTATTATTGAAGGCTTCTTAGGTAAGTTTGCTGATAACTTATCTCTTGTATCATATTAATTCCTAGCATACTGTCCAAAAACCTAATAACATAATTAATTCTATGATTAAGGTTTTTAGGTTTGATTGTTTGAATTGAAAGATCACTAGTAGTTAAAAAATTGGAAAATTTTGAGTTTTAGAAAAGCATAGCTTATGAACCCATATCATAACATTACCTGAGCGTTCAGATTGAGAGGGATTTTGAGCATATTTGTATAAATATGGTGCAGCCTGAGCTGGAGGTATGGAGGGGGGGAACGGTGGTGGTGGAGCAAACATCATCGGCATACTCACTCCACCTGTATTCTACAAAAATACATAAACATTAATAGTGAAACATGAATTGTGGAGTTAATATTAGGTAAACACAGAAAGAAATGGGACTATATAATTTTTATAAATGTACAGATTGAATTAATTTTTTTATCATACAGTTTTGTTAAAGAAATGTTTTAAAACAAAATTGTTTAGTCATTCAATTACTTTGCTTTAATATTACACTTTGAAGGATGATTTTGGGTTGGAAAAAATCTGCACACAAAAAAAAAATTACACATAAGCAAAAATATCAAAACAATTTTGTTTTCTTGATACTTAAGATATTTCAAAAATATATTCTCACATTTTGAAGTGCATAACTATAAAAGTAATTCAAACACGTGCGTTTAAATAAAATATTATAACCTTAAAATTTCACAAAACACATAAAAAGTACACAAAAGCAAACAACAACAATAATCAAGCATAACGAAAAAACATAGTCAAAAAAATGATAATATGCGTAATTATGTACTACAAAAAACTATGGATGAAGCAATGGCAATAAACTTTCCTTTATTGTAAATACTTACTTTGGCAAGTCTGCCAATGGGTGGGGTTTATTATTGCCTTTGAGTACCAACAGACACACACGCACAAGGATTCCTATGTTTTGATGGTGATAGTGGGATATAAATGGCATGCACTCTGGAATTCAACTAACATGATTGTAATCTGGTATTTAAATAATGTTGTATGTTTATTAGATTATGTATATATATATATTACTTATAATTAGAAGCCCTAAGTTATTTTGACAATGCCTAAGCAGTCAAGTGTATACTATGAATTATCTTGTATTGTTCTGGGAATAAATGAATTTGAATAGCAAGCACGCTGTATAGGAATTATTTAATAGTACACTGTACAAGTCCTTGGTTCAAAATCACCTTGAGTATGCCACTGTTATTTGGAATAGAGACTGGATGTAAACAGATGCAGTCATTGAGACCATCCAAAGGAAAATCCCCTTGTGGATGGAGTGGAAGTTTCCGGAGCTTGGTGAAGTGGAAACATGTTTATGAAGTGGAAACATGTTAACAGAACTGAATTTATCAACATTATTGGATCATTGAACTGTGACAACCAAGTGCTTGGTGGCCACAAGCCACAATGAGTTCAGTTGAGTCTAAGAGATATTGCTCTAAGAGTTCCAGAATATACCTTTCACTCAAGAGATCTATTTGTTGCTCATACTTCCAGGGGGTCAGATATGCTAGCATTGCAAACAGGCTTCACAAACTAGATTTTGCCACATAGTGTGCTTGTGATGTGGTTACTCACATACATTGAATTCTCATCTTTCTTGTTTCAGTCTAGCCAAGCACTTTTTGGCGTGGGGTGATTTGTTGTAAGCAAGCTTTAACATTATATTCTACTAAATTATACCGTTGGTTCAACTCATAGTGAAGGGTTTAAGTTAGGTCAGCAGGGAACGTATTAAGCACTTTCTCAAAATAATATCGGCCTCTCTTCGATAAAAATCTGGATGGTTTTCTGTTTTTTCTGACATAACCATACACTCAGGGGTCGTATTGATACTTATGTAATATATTCTGCAAACAACAAGAATCATCATTACATGCACTTGTGATCCTATTCCTATAATATGAAACGTGATCCATAATTGCTGTAAACATAATAAGACCATGCACGTTCGGATCTGCACTTACATAGACAACTCTGTGAATGGTAGGCCCATCATTGCCACGCGGCATTATTGTAGATGTACTGAGTGGAGTGTACACTACAGTCTAAACAAACAACACCATTCACCTTTATTTCGACTATCATACCAGAAATAAACTGATGAAAAGTATAAAAACAATAAGGCAGAATTTGGTTTGAATTGTTTTGTGTTTACATGAAAATTTAAAACCAAAAGGGTTAACTGATTTTATTAAGCTTAATATTACTGATTCACAGATTGCAAATTTATTTATAATGCTCATATTGATTAGCTACAGTTGTCCAATGTAACTTAGGAAAAACTTGCATCACGTCACTAGTAGCAAGGACACGCTCACTTCTGTTGAAGATATTCAACATTATTGTAATTATAAATTATTTAAATAAGTTTTTCTACAATATTTATTTTGATATCTTATAATTCTTTGAGGATACTTAAAACAAGATCATTAACCAAACATGAATAACTACTCTCACACACAGTATTACAGTTTCATTGTATTTTAAATAACATTTATTCCCCTCAAAAGACATAATTACCATATTTTTACCAATTTTTAAAAGAAATTCAACGTAGGTTAGCATCATATATTTACTATACTATTTATAATAAATGTTGTTCCATCAAAAAGGGTAGCAGCATACAAAATTTGCAAACAGCATTTTAATTTCATTGTTTATTGTGTAAAGAGGCTTTGCTCAATGTTGACAGAGAAGTCATTTTACACATCTTTGTGAAGTACTTTTACTAGTAAGTAAATAGCTTAAATTGTAAAATTTTAAAATTTAAGTAATTTTTCAATATCCTTAACACAATAATTAGAAAACTCATAGGTATAGGACACCTGTTGACAAAAAAACTATAGTGTAAATTTTTGCAACAACCACATTATGGTGCTATACATAACATCAATTGAGATTTTACTGTTGCTGTAATGTGGCATCCACAGTGGTATCGCTGAGACTAAGATCGGCGAATGAAATTCCACCTGATAAACATGTAGTGGGAACTGGTTAGAAAGGTTCTCTGAAGAGCGGCGGAGGCACTGACCCATGTGATCTACTGTTATTGCTTAGAGAAAACCAGTTATATGGCTGACACTTCAATTTTGTTTCAACTTGCATAAAACGTGTTCATATGTCTATAACTATCAAACTGGCAAATTGCAGGCTTCCACACTTTTTTGTGTGTTTGCAGTGGCAAATGATGGATATCTGCACTATTCGCATGGCCACAAACAACAGTTATTATAGTACACACCTTTTAAACTACGACAAAGATTTTGGTCTCTATGGAATCTGCAGTACTCGTCCATTATTTGACTTAACATAGTGATTTTGCAAACAAGAAATTTACTCTCACATTGCTAATTGTGTGCAAATATATGACCATGGGAATTTCTTATTAAGTAATTCTGTATTTTAGACTATTTATAAATGTATTAGAGAGTGTATTTAGTGATATTCTAATAATATAAAGTGAAATATCAGTGTAATACATGAGGCTTACATAGGTCATCAAAGTTTTATGTATTTCATGACATGATAAGTTATTATTTTGTACATAACTACATTTTATGGCTATAAATATTTAAGTAACATTATTATTTATTTATTTGATAGAGCATTTTTAGCTTAATTTTAGTATAAAAATGAACTCTGTCGTGTTTATACTACATTTTTAATAACATTTTTTTAATATTACTGTTTTCATAGCAACAATTGTTCAGCTCATGTACTGTTTGCAGTTACAGATTTCTAGTTAATTTATTTTGCCTATATGGTTTATTATCTAAATGTACTGAAACTAGATAAAATTTAGAATATTTTGGCTATTTCACCATTTGTTATTTTATTAACCCAACATTGTTTCCAAGGAGTAACCTCCCCTTGTCATGATTTACGACAGCAAATTTACAAATGTTACAAACTACGAAAAAATAAAAAATAGATTCATATATTATATGATGGCCTACATATTTATGAACGTAATGATATTTAGGTTTAATGTCAATCACTATTTTTTATGAATTTCATTAGAAACGTCTACACATAGAGCAAAAATGCACTGCCACTCTGGGAACAATCAACTGCCAGTTTAAGGGTTAAAAGCCGTAAACTTTCATCCTTACTAAAATTATAACTCCTTTCATGTATTTATTTACCTTTGTATTAATGGGTTGGTTTACTTAGGAATAACTAAGAGGTTAATTTCTATAACGATTGAGGAACTTATAAGAATGAAGAAACAGAGAAGACAGAGGTTGCGGGACATCGCATTAACACAGCATACAAAGACATGGACCCATTTTATGTAATCTGAAACAAAATGAAAACGTCAGTGATTAACCGTTTTCTCTGGCAAAAAACACTACACTGTGTGGGTTAATGCCCCCGCTTCTGTCCAGCGAAATTATACAACAATTCCCACTCTCATACATACCACTGGAGACCACATCACAGCATAGTCAAAACATCTAGTGATATTGTGATATCTAGTGATATACACTATGGTGTAAATAGCAACTTGATAGGATTGTTACAGAAAAAAATAGATTCTAGTTATAACACCAGCCGCTTGAGCCTAGATGTAACACAATACTGTGTATTTTTTACCTAAGCCAGATAAATATATCCGGTTGTATTTGCCAAATTTGAGAAGTAGTCTAAAAATCTGTAATTTTTACTCCTCTTACAAAACTCATGTATACAGATTATGCTAGAGCCAGTAAAATGTAAGTCACAAGAATTGAACTTATAGTTGTGTTTAACAAATAGCAGAAAATGAAGGAGGTATTGTTTAGATAAAACAATTTAAAAAAGCCAAAGTTTACATCACTTACTTGGGGCATTGGGACGGCAGAAGGATGTGTAGTGGTGTGAGCAGGATTACAGAAGCACATTTGGTGCGGTTGAGAAGGGTTCATACGCTCAGTGTCACTAAGACTGAGCCCCATCATATACCCAGACAGGTCCTGTGAATTGCCCTCCTATCATCAACACAATTTTTATTTACAGCTGACATAGCTGAGAGATCACATAAGTAATTGTTTAGTTACCATATCGTCGTTCTTTTAGCACTACCAAGCTGACATGTACAGCTTAAGGTTACTGCGGACGTGAACAACACCATCTATATGTAGGATGAACCTTACTCGTAATGAATGGGTTAAGTTACGTTGCTTTCACACTGGTGGAATTATTAGAGGAAATCATTACTACTGGAATTTCACTTAAGACAGTTTAAGGGCGACGTTAACTATGCGAAACTAGGGATAAATTTTGCGAAGTACGCCATTATGCCCACCGCTCGTGAGACTTGCTTGGTGGTCCTTAGTGTGGGGATGTTAAGCAACGGCTTAATTTTATCTTGGTTGAATTTCACTTAGCGACTGTCATTTTCCCCAGATTAATAGTTAGCCAAGCTTTCTGAATACGCTAAATGATCTCTCTCAGGTGTGATAAATGCTCACTAAACGAACCGTTGGAATAGACTACAAGGCCGTCGAAAAAAATTAAACA
The DNA here is from genome assembly GCA_035578905.1 of Stictocephala bisonia. Lineage (NCBI taxonomy): Eukaryota > Metazoa > Arthropoda > Insecta > Hemiptera > Membracidae > Stictocephala > Stictocephala bisonia. The sequence goes on along the minus strand of JAQJVL010006468.1, from coordinate 6,680 downwards.
TGTATTTGTACTTAATATCGCCAAATATTTTGTCGATGAGTCTCATTAAAACTTGAGAGCCCGTCGAAATGCCGAATGGCACACAATCTGAAATTCGAATTGGCCAAAGGGGAATACGAATGCTGTATATATATTTTACTTCTCTCTATGAGGGGTATTTGTAGATACAAGGTATTTAAGTCCAGCAGAGAGTACCACATGGCTTGGCCCAAGTACTGAAATGCGGACTCGACCGTTGGCATGGGGGTGGGATTCGAGCTCGATTGAATTGTTCAATTGCTTGTAATTGACAACAAATCGGGGTTTGTTACCCTTTTTGGGTACAAGGAAACCAGGACAGCTGTATTTGGATGATGATTCTCCGATCACGCCCTTATACAGTAATTCGGATATGTGCTCCCTGAGGGCCTGTAACTTAGATGGAGTTAACTGTTACGGTTTGAACCTAACTATCTTATCAGTTTTCAATTTAATATCGTAATTAATTAGATGGGTTCGACCTAATTTAGGTGTTAATGTATCGGGGAACTGCTGAATTAAATTGTCAACCTGGATCACTTGACTTGGTGATTAATTGTCGCCAAGGGCGCAAGTCGAATCGTGCTGGGTTTCTTCTGATTCGTAAGGCTTAGTTGCCATAATTAAATTTGATCCATAAGGGAAGGTGACTTGCATTTTGGCCATGTCAATTACTGTTCTGGATTTTTTTTAAAATCTGCCCCTAAAACTATCCATGTGGGTAATTTTGGTGCAATAAAGAATTTATATGTCTAGGAGAAGTGGGCGATTTTGAAACGTATTTCTGCTGATTGCTTGAAATTTATTTTGTTTCCAGACGCTGACAATGCAAATTCATTGGTGGGCGTTATTGATTTGACAGATGTTTTGTTAATTTTTAATTGGTTGTAAAATTCTTGTTAACACAAACAAATAGTTGAGCTGGTATCAATAAGCGCATCTACTTCCTGTTTGCCGAACTTGATGGGTAAGGTACAAATTGCTACTTTAGGCACTGTAGTTGTCAATTTACTGGATGTTCGAGGCGTTTCAATTTTTGGTTTAATGGTAGCGCCTACTAGACTATGAGGGCGCGTGGTGCTTATTGGAGACCTCGATTGTTGTTTAAACGGTTGTAATTGTTCTGTAACGTTGCTCCTAGAAGCGGCAGGTCGATGTTGGTTGTAATTTTGGCTGGAGCCTGTCGGCCGCGACACCTGGAATTGGACGCCTGTAGGTCGTCTGGACCAATAAACATTATTACACTGTGGCTGAAAAGGAAATCTAGACTGGTTATATGATTTATTAAAGGTTGTGTTTGATGTTCTCGAGTGACTTGCTGAATACGCTCGGGGATTGTATTGATACGGCTGAGTTTGATTGGTTTGGAGCAATTCGGTCTGTCTAATTACTTCTATTCATGGAATCAAAGATAAGAGATTTACAAGCCCGCTAGCCTAGCTCTCGTGGGTGGGTTGATCCCGGTTAGTATTATCTCGTAATTATCTGGTTACAAAATGTCTGCCGCCTCTCTAATATCCATAATAAAATCTGCCAAAGACTCTGAGGAACCTTGTATGCGGTAAACAGATTGAGTCACTAACTGTTGTTTGGCCCTGTCGGATAAAAATGTGCTGACTAGTGTAGTAATTAATTGAGTCACAGGAGTGTCATTAAGTACGGCTTCGGCCCACATCGTCCCCAGCTGACCGGCTGTTTTGGGCAGCAATGATACTAATAGATGTTTGTTGCTGGCACCTGGAATATCCACTCTATAGTCAATATTAATAAGCTTTTGATTATTTTGCATGTAATACTGTAAACGTTTTGTGAGTGAGTCGCCAATAATTTGAATACCAATGTCGCTGTCCATTTGTTTTAGAATAAAATTATTCCGTAGGGTAGGGGAGAGAATTGTAAAGTACAAGTGAGTTTTGATCATTTAAAGTTGACAGTAAATAATGTACCTTTGCGGCCTATTTGTGGAGTTGGACACGGTAGGATGGCTGGGTGGCTTGGAGTGGAAAAAAACCGGTTTCTACAATGTGGATTGATCGATATTAAAGTATTACTGGAAGTAGCGTTGAGCAGTTAATAAATTGTTGGGGTGACTTTTAATACAAGCTGAAAAGAAAATATGCTAATCCTATATTTAATATAAGCTGAAAAGAAATTTACTAAGTACTTAACTGCCTCACCACTCAGGTTGCTTAGAGATTTCCCAAGTGAATTTTTATTTTCTGTCTTATTAAGCCTCTATATAGTTATTTGTTTCTCTTTTTTTTTTTGATTTTACTATATTTTTACATTTTATCTTTTTTTACATTTTATCTTTTTTACATTTTTTATAGGTTTTTCATTTTGATTGTTTAAAAAGAGGATTGATTACATTACTATTAAAATTCGCTTGAAAAAAAAAAAAATGGTGTGAAATCTCATTGTGGATTAGATGTAACCCAAGCTTTGAGAGCAATTACTACAGTATTCATTTTTACATGACAGAAGATTACTTAAGACAAGGTGTAATTAAAATAAATTAGTAAATTCTATTGTTGCCTCTAAAATTAACTTAATTGTAATTTGGGGAGAAGTGTAAAAGAATAGAATATAATCTTTTATTGTCATTAAACATGTACATGTAATAGATAGAGTCAAATAACCTTACAACTAAGTTAAAAATAGGTTAAAAAAGGCATGATAGCCTAAGCATTAAAAGGTAACATTATTTCATCAAAGGACATTTCTAGGAACTCATTAATACTATACATTGGATTTTCTAATAGCCAGTCCAAAATAACTTTTGCACATCTTTCATTACTTACACTTTTAGCACTAAGTGGCAACTTATTAAACAATTTAATGCTCAATATCTTGAAGGACTTTAAAGTTTTACTTAGCCTACAATATTCTACATAAACATGATGGCTTGACCTAGTAAAGTGGTTGTGGATCTGATTTGACAATGTGAGTTAAATCTAGATTCCTTTTTACATAACATAAACTAACTAAAATATATATATTAATAACATTTAAACATTTTATATTGTTGGAACAGAGGTCTACAATGATTATTGCCCCTTTGAAATTTGGGCCAAGATTCTCACAGCCTTTTTTGAACCAGTAAACACATCTTTATTTTGAGCCATTACCCCAATTTACAAGATTCCATAAAGCAAAATGCTGTGGAAGAAAGCAAAATAACGGATCTAAGATAATTGACTAGGTAGGCTGTGTCCGCAACATTTAAACAACTCTGGAGAGCTTAGAACACACTTTTGAAATATGCACATCCCAACCAAATTTGGGTTTCAAGATGAATGCCTAGAAGTTTTACAAAACTATTATTCTCAGCCTCCTTAGGGCATTTAAATCTAGTGAAAATGTTACTTTTTGTGTTTTGGTTATGTTAAGAAAGAATTTATTGGCAGCACATCAGCAGCCTCGTTAAGAACTACACTATCCTTTATAATTAAAATAGACCCTGATGATTTTTGCCTGTCTTAAAAAATTGTAGCATCATCAGCAAACAAAAACAGTATTAACAGATACTTTAAACAGGCAAATCATTTACCATTATCAAAAAAAGGAATGGGCCCAGAAACCGATCCCTGCACACACCATATTCAACCCTGGTAGCGGCTGACGTTAAACCCTTTTTAGCAAAGACTTTTTGCTTGCCGATTTGTAGGTAAGATTCAAATATTTTATTTTTATAGCCCCTTTTTACCTAATATTCTAGCTTTTTAAGTAGTATGTCCCGGTCGACACAGTCAAAGGCCTTGCTAAGGTCAAATAATGAGGCTCGAGTGGATGGGCCGCCCCTCAAAACCCTCAATCACCGAAAGAGGCAAGTACTCCGACTGCATCGGCCGTGGACATACCAGGCCTAAAACCAAACTGAGCTGAAGATATGATTTTATTGGATTCAAAGTAGTCACTAACCTGGGTTTTGATAACCACTTCAACCACTTTGGCAAATGACAGGAAACCAAAGAGATCGGCCTGTAACTGGCTGCCTTCTTAACATCCCCAGATTTATAAATTGGTATATGCTTAGACACTTTTAGTTTATCGGGAAAATTCCCTTCAAGAATACATGTATTTACAAGCCATGTTAAAGGCACTAAAAGAACTTCAGCTACATATTTTAACAGATCATCAGACATGTCATAAATATCTTTTGATTTGGATGACTTCATCTTCGATATCACTTTGGCAACACCACTAGGCCCCACACATTGCCACTCAAAGCTCTGCTTATCACTGACCACTGTGTTTGGTTCTCAGGAGTTCTTCCGCCGTTACAGTTACCGGAACAATATCACTTCTGATCTTCAGGACGACATCCATGAAAAAGTTGCTGAATTCATCTGGGGTAGGTACAACTTTAGCTCTAGTTGCTGAGCCAATTTCCATATTCACCACTTGCCTTGATCTTGTTCCCAGCAGCTTCAATGAAACGCTCATTAGCTGTTCGTTTCGCTTTTTGAATTGCTTGTTTGTAGATATTTCTTGCAGAAACATAGGCTAGTCTGTCGAGATGGTTCTTGGTATTGTTAGCCATTATGTACAAGGTCATAACATAGTTCTTCGTGACTCAAGTTGGGGGGAGTGTACCAGCCACCAGTTCTTCTTTTAGGGATTGGTAGTTTATTAGTGGGTTTTAAGGGAAGACACCAACTCATAAATGCTTATTATTGTGGTATAGTACATTACACATATTATTAGCATTCTTACCACACTATCAGTGTCTCCCAGTTCACAAAGGCTAGCTGTTCTTTGGGAAAAATTCCATTTTGTTGTAAATTATTGGTCTTACTAAACAAAGGTGGCAGGCTCCCCTTTGAGGGTCGTCTTTACATGGATTGAATATCTCTGTAAAATATAACATCATGACCGATAGGGGTATCTTAAGCACACTTACGCTATATATGTCCTTGTTTAAGGTTAGTAACCACATTATCCAGGCAGGCTGTAAACCTCGGTGTAGGTTGGAATATGTGCATTGACACCCGACCAGATGGAGCACATCATGTAGCCGTGAGCTATTACCGTCTTTCCTGAGCATATCAATATTCAGGTCACCGCACATGACAACCTTAGAATTGAAAAATTTTTGAAATAGGCTAGAGCATTCTTAAGCATTGAAGAAAAATGTGATGTCACCTTCAGAAGACCTGTATAAGCTTATACAATAATTTTGGGATCGAGAAGTTTCACCGCACATATTTCAAAATGGTACTCGACACAAAAAGTAGATGTGTCTAAAACTTCAAAGTCTCTCATTTTAGACACGTATATCGCCGCACCACCATGAATTAACGTTTGTATTTGGGTAATAGATACTGGCTAGATAGTAACCTTCCAGACGATAAGATTGTAATTCTCCCTATTCAGCCAATGTTCACTTATGCAAACCACTTCATGGTGTATTCTGAGTCCCAAAATACCATGTCTAGTTCATCAGTTTTATTGGTCAAACACTGAATGTTACAATAAAAAAATAGAAAGTTCACTAAGCTTAGGCCCAGTTTCTAAGACATTCGATCAAAAGACCATTTGAGGTAGGCCTAAAGTAGCCTTTTTCATGGACAATAGGCTAGGCCCAGTCAGTTCAGTCCTTATTGGTCCAGGCCTACTGAGGGCTTGGGAAAACCTAAAAAAACAGATTGGTCCGGCTCTCGATTGAAGTATTCACCTAGGCCTATACTGTCTTTTACGTTATCAACTGGTTATTTTGGTCTCTTAGTCACAAATCTTGAAACAAAAAAGTCCCTTGGCCAGAAGTCTGGCTTATAGACTTCACCTAGAAGTGTTAATGGTAATCCTACCTTAAAAGAGGAGTACTTTTCCGGATATCTGGATTTGAGTTTTTCGATTGAAAATTCTTCTCCCTGATGTTGATTGTTAAGACAGTCAGAAATGTCCTTAATCTTTGTTGAAGGACTTAGTCTAGAAATGAAGAGAAATACCTGTCTGTCTGCTGTCTTAAGGTTATGTTCAACTGAGGATGACAGATTCCCCGTAATAAACTTATTATTCCTTTGAGCAGTAGTGCCACTGCTCAAAGGACCACCACGTTGAAGAGAATTGTTGTGGTTGTCACCTGATTTTTTTTCAGATCTCAATTGTTTTTTAAGTTTGACAACTTTAAAATCTTCCGTATTTTCACCAGGGCCCAGAAAATAGCACTGAAACTGTCGTTTGGTTCTTAGGAACAGCCCAAAGGGTTTTTTACAAATGGTAATTTTAGGCCTAGGCCAATCCCAATTACTTTTGCATAACTGTCGGCATTACCAAAACCCAGGCCCAGACGAATTTACTAAGACTTCATCTTTTTTCAAGATTTGTCACAGGCCTAGTAAGGTAGAAATTCCTCTCCAATCACTAGGTCAGAACTGTCACTTTGTAAGGGTACTGATTGTTTTTTCTCCGGTTTATTCAGCATAATACTTCCTTTTTTAAAAAATCTGAATATAATTTGGAGTACTACTAACCGGCAGGAGAGAAAGTCACTGATAATTTCACCTTGACTATTTAGTGCAGATTTGATTCAATGTTTTCATTCTGAATTAAGACAAGCTGTTCACTCATATGTTTTTTAGTTTTTTGGGGATCGAAAATTTGATCAGTTATTAATCTCAAATTTTTCTGGCTTGTAAGTCCATTGTCAACGTCATGCA